>JAXGGA010019704.1:0-19575 GCA_038373865.1 Uloborus plumipes
ATTGAACTTTGTTTTTAAATTAAACCCAGTGTGTTGCACGCTCCTTCAAAACTCCTCCTGTTAGGAAATTTCTTTGAAGAGCCCTTCAAACTCCAACATTTTGGAGTTTGACTACATAATCTTCCTCCATGCAGGGCCGCGCCGTGCCAATGTGCAAAGCCGTGCACGGGGGCGCTAGAGCCTAAAAGGCGCCGAGCTCTACCGACCAAAATAGCTCCAAACAGAAAAAAAATCCAAAGAAAAAAGATGAAATTGAACTCTTCATTAACACGAACTCTGGTAATGAAATTATATTGCTCAATGAGACAAGCAACCCGTTTCGCTACTTACCCACATAAAGGAAAATTTATTGCCTTGTTGGTGTGTAAACAAGCTATTCAAAAGCTTAATTTTTTACACTGGAAACACGGGATGTTAATGCATACATCAGCACTTTTCTTCGGAATGAGGCGCCGAGTAAGCAATTTCCGCATGTCTATAAGGTTATAAGCAAAAGAGTTTAAGCAAATCTTCTGCTCTTCAATAGGTTTCTTCCTTCCGTTGAATCAATACTACGTAAGATTTTCTCTAGTGCAATGTATTTTAGTATTTTAACAATTGTTCGTGGTGATTCGACTGCTTTATGTTATCGTACATAAAAAAATACGGTAAGCATATTTGCATGTTATTTACTTGTGCGTAGTATTTACATATTATAGACAACAGTTTAGGTAAACTTTTCAGTTTCAAAAAGTAACAATTTGACCATAATCACACGATTATCTCCTCTTTGCTTCAAACACTAGTTTTTTAATTAAAAAAAAAGACCTTTGGACAATGCATTTGTATTTCATATTAAATTTAATGCCTTTTTACTAATCCGGATTTTATTGGTTTTCCGGGAAAGATTTCAGTTTCCGATTTTAAGGGGAATATCCTCCACTTTATACTTCAATTCAGAAATATAATCAGTACCTTGTTGTCATATTTTGACAGACAAAAAAGTGTGATTAATTATTTATCAAATGCAAATTCGAGAGATATTTAGAGCTACTTTAACTTTGATATTTAAAATATTTATTTTTCCAAAACACAATGGGTGTATTCAAGGAGCTATTGAACTCGAAATAACTTTGAGATATGAAGTAAAAATGTACAGGGTATTCCAAAATTAAATATTTGTCATGCTCCGATTTTTGGCTACTCGAAAAACCGGACGTTACGCTCGATAGGAATTTACGTTTTTCTGAAAACTTTTTATGAGTTGTATTCAGGGTTGCCAGGCGTCCCGGATTTCAAGGGACAGTCCCATTTTTTGAAATATTGTCCGGCGTCCCGGGGAACCTTGATACGGGACGGCTGAAGTCTTATATTCTGGTTAGAAGCAGCATTTTACAAAACGAAACATTATTTTCAGAAAGAAAAAAAAATAAGTAAAACAAACACTGAAATAGAGTAATAAGAAAGTTGATTGAATTATAATATCTTCCCGTTCTAAAGTAATGCTAGTGTTCTATTCATTTAGAGCAAAAATTATTGTGACAATCAATTCAACAAACGTTCGTTGTAAAAGTGGTGTCCCTCCTTATAAATGATTTTAATATGCCTTATTAGATAAAAAGCCCTACTCAATTTTTCAATTAGGAAAGAAAAATACGTGTTCAGTTACAATTAGTCACTAGATTTTTTTGAATCAATCAATTTCAATCTTTTGAAATTCGCTTCGCTTTAATTTTATACTAAAAGAGTAACTAAGTGTTGTTCCATTTAGCAAACAAATACGCTTTTTAAAAAAATGAAGATACATAATTTTTAAAATGCGCGACAGAAATGTAAATTACAGTGAGCTTTACGGCAACCTAAAGACCATCAGAACTTAGAAAGAATTATTGCAGCAGTAAAATCAAGTAGCAAATATGATTTTTTTTTTTTTTTTTTTTTTTTTTGAAGTAATTTTTCGACATTATATAAGAATACTTATCTTATAATATTGACAAACCTGTACTGATTGTCCCCAAAAGATATTGAATATTGATTTTTTCGTTTTAGGTTAACTCCTTATAGTGACTTCAAGTAGTGATGTTAAATTCTATATCTACTCAATTGTAATCAAAATTTTTGTTAATAACTCATTAAAATTATTTTGCATTCAAATTTCTCCATTGGTACGTTTAGCTTTTTGAAAAAGTGTACTAAACATTAGTCATCAGTAGAAGCGACTATTATATCTTTCACGCCAAGACAGGCGCGTCATTTTGGGACATCAAGACGATTGATCAATGGCTCCCCCAGAGCCGTCATTTAGGTGGGACAGGGGTGATCAATTGCCCCCCTCTGGCTTTGAGAAATCCATGTATTTACACATAAGTGGGCGTGGTTTTTTATGTTTTCCGATGAAATTGCATTGTGTTTGGACCCTTTGTCCCCCTCTGGAAAAACTTGAAATGATAGCCCTAGCCCCCCCCCCCCCCCCTTTGGTTTTGGGAACTTAGTGTATTTGCATAAAAGTGGCTTTGTTTTTTTTTTCTTGTTTTTTTGTATAATTTACACTGAAATTTGGTATAATTTTATCCCTTTGACCGCCCCCACCCCCCCCCACCCCCCCCCCCCCCCCCGGTACAATTTGAAATGACCTGCTTACGTCAGGAAAAAGGATGTTAATAACAGGGAAATTCGAATTTTCACAATAAGTAGTGTTAAACCTTTTCTCATACTCATATTCATGACGAAAAATAACTATACAATGGTAAAAAACGCAGTATTTATTCATGTGATCATTGTATTTTTTCCTCCATTTGTACTTGTGAGAACATTTAATATTAAAGTAAAAATTCAACCTTTAGAATTCATCGCTCACCCCCCCCCCCCCCCCGAGCCTGTCCCGTATTCACAGTTCTTAAATCTGGCAACCCTGGTTGTATTTGACGAGTAGTAGTTTGGTTTTATAAGCAGTAGTTAAAATTCAGAGTTATTCCTATATTTTTCTAGTTAAAGGTTTAACGATATTTTTAATCACTTAAACTGTTAAATAATATTTATATTTTATTTCCAATGTCAAGATTTGCACATTCAGCTTACAAATGTTTCTGTTTATGAATTTTTATTCTATCCAGATTGGCCACAATCACAATCCACAATAGAATAGTAGCATCCTTTTCAATGGTGTTAGAACAGTTGACACTAGGTTTCGTAAAGCTCATGTCGAAAACGTCCTTTTAGTTTTACCCCCAATTTGCAGAGTTATTTACAGTGAGAAAGTCGTATGTGTGTCCTCTCGCACGTGCAGATTTTTTAAAACTTACAATAATGATAATTAGTATTGACTTTTAGCCAGCTTCACACTTTTTAAATTTTTTAATAATTTATTTACAGTAAAATGATGAAGTCTATTTGGGGGAAGGAGTGTTATTTGCGATAGAATATTAGTTTGAAATGATTGAGAGTTGACTGCAATTCCCGAAAACCAGGCCCGTCCGTTGGAGGGGGGGGGGGGCTTTGAGAAATTAATATATTAAGGGCCCTGCTCCACATCAGCGTAAAACGCGACCGAAACTGAAGGCAGAAACCGAAAATCCGGGTATTTTCCGTAGGAACACTATTTGCTCCATTTTACTAGTGTTCACATTTTTTTGAAAAAAGGGCAGGGTAAAGTTCTTAAAGAGGGCACTTTTCAAGGGAAAAAAAGGGCACTTTTTGCGGAGGTGAAAGTCACTCGGGCATATCGCCATTTTGGGAGATAAATTTGAGGTGTTGAATTTCAAAGTTGTAAAAAAAAATAAATAAAAGGTCTTTGCTTCTTAAATACAGAAAAAACTCGCCTCCCCCCTCCCCATCGTGCCACCTGGGTTATAGTCCATTGAGCTCATACGTAAATACGACACTGTTCATCAGTCGGAACGACTATTATATCTTTCATTTAGAGGATCAGGGCCGGTGATCAATTGCCCCCCCCCCTCCTGGTTTTGGAAAATTAATAGGCTTGGCTTTTGTCGGCTTTTGGTATAATTTTCATTGAACATATACTCTTTTGCCCCCCCTACAAAATTCGAAATGATAGTCTTGCCTCAGGAAAAAGGGGCTAATAACATGGAAATAAGGATTAAGGAATCTCACAATAGTTAGTGTTTAACCTTTTCTCACCTTTTTTTCCATGAAGAAAAAAAAATGAAATGGTAAAAAATATCATTTTTATACATATGCTCATTGTGTTTTTTTTTCCCCGTAGATGTTTGTGAGAAAGGTTGAATATTTTAAAGTCCAAGTTGTACAAAATCAACCATTAGAATTTTTCTCTCATCCCCCCTCCGATACAGTTCTTAAATCTGATGGCAACCCTGATGGAAAGCCACAACTACAACCCCTTGAACAGTTCTATTTAAAAAAGTGTGGCAGCATTCTGCTTATTCTAATATTTTATTTTCCTACATCCGATAAGGAAGGGGAATAAATTAAGAAAAAAAACATCAACAGTTACCAACATATCTATAATGAGCGAATCCAAATGAAAACAAATAAAAAAAAAATAACTGAAAGGATGGGAAGTAGGGTTGCAGCAGAAACCAATCTGAGCATAACAGGGTTACTATAAGTTGCAGTTATCGCCAAAATGTAAGAACGTTTTAAATATTTATGATATTAAAACACTTTTTAAATCAATGTTATTATCACTGATTTAAATTACTTAATACCAGCGTTTAAGCTATGGCTTGAATAAATTTTCGAGGGAGAACTCCCCACTCGAACTTCACTTGCTAAATTCCAACAAGATGACGTCATGCGATCAATCTCTGGCCGATCCAAGGTAATTTTCATTTGTACTTGTTGCAGAAAAAAAAGTAAGATAAACACCCAGATGAATCAGTAAAAGAGAGAGGATGATTAAAAAAACTTTCAATTGGACTTGTTTGTAAAAAATAAGGGAGAACAACAAGCGAAGCATTTTGCTATAATCAGGCATATTGTTATTCAAAAAGAAGTGCACCAGACTACGACAGACCACATGGAAATGGAACAAAAGAACAAAAATTGCTTTTTCTTGAACAGGTGCAATGTGTGTCGGGGAGGGGGGGAGGGCGCCTGAGTCACCCCCATTCCACGCCCTTCTCTCACCTCTTCCATATCAAACGACATTCGATTGGGAGCGAAAATGCTGACCTCAGATTCTCAGTTTCTTTCAGACATCGTCCCCCCCCCCGGAAAGGGCAAGGCTCATCATTAGAATTTTTCTGGTAGGGCAGGGCGCGTTTCAGGGGGAGGAAGGCGGGCAGGGCGCATCCGCACTTTTTAAAAAACGGGCAGGGTGCCGCGCCCTTTGAAAAACGCATAACATGAATGCTACATTTTACGCTTCTGCTTTATTTTTCTGCTTTACGTCAATGTGGAGCAGGGCCCTAACAGTCGGCATAGTTTTTGTTGCTTACCGATAAAATTTGCACCCTTTGATCCCGCTCCCAGGACAACTTTAAAACAATGAGCCTGTCTATGTGCTAATTTTAGCGCATTTTTTAACTCCCAAAAGAAATAAAAATAGCGAAACAAATATATGTATATTTTTTTAATTTGGAACTTTTTCTATACTAAAAGAATACACAAATCTAGTTTCACACACCCATTGCATGCTTTCCTTATAAAAAAAAATTAATTAATAAATCCACGTCGAAATTAGACTGTAAGAAAAAGATAATCAGGCAAGCGATCTTGGAGATTACGGTAAAACTGTTTGTTGGACCATTTACTCGTTGATTGCGTTACGTTACATGAACGATTTGAACGGACACAAAAGAAATTTCAGTCATGTACTTTTTTTTAATTTAACTACTGAAAAACTTACTGTTTTAGTTTTGAGCTTCTAAAATTTAATATTCTTTATATTCTAACGCTTATAACGAAATAAATGTTTCGGGATATTTAAAAAAACCTACTGCTTAAAAAATTGAACAAAATTGAGAATAATCATTTGAAAAGAATGGAAATATAATGTTATGTGTGAAGGAGTTTTTCGACATTTGGAAGTACTTTTTAGGGGGGGGGGGGGGGGACATTATCCGCGAAACTTATTTTTTCTAAATTATATTTTGTCTATAAAATACATCATTGCTGGTATTAACTATCGAACGTTACTGCATAAGGCGCTCAGAAGACCTTTGCACGAGGGCGCCGATCAGGCTTGGCGCGGCCCTGCCTCCATGAAGCATTTAAAGCATATAATTTTTTTCTTTTTCAGTTAAATACAGGTTAACCACTCACTCGCAACTTTCCAATCATTCAAATATTTCTTTGGGCCATTTTTTTTTTCAATTTAAAAGTTTTAGTTTTTGTTTTTTTTTCCCCCCTTCCTTTTTTTAGGAAAAGGGAGGCCTGCAGCTTACATGTGCCTGCAGTTAAACGCACTGAAGTTGAAGTAAATTGATGGTTATACAGGAAAAACTGCTTATATAAATATGAATCACGTTCGCTCTAAACAGTTTTGATTCAATAAAGCAATTAAGCTGATATTGTTCTCTTTTTGACGATTTGACTCATTAAAGCCTTTTATCTTCTCCTAATATTACTAAAATTCTCCTGTTTTTAGGAGAGGCGAAGGAGAGTGTAAAGGAGCACAACTCCTGGAAATAGTTGTTTTATTAAAGTGAAAATAATGCAAATTCAAAGTAAATTGATTTCAAATTGCGGAAAAAGTAGTCCTTCAAAATCTCATTTTTACTCCTTCAAAAATAGTTTTTATGCTTTAAATCACTAGATCAGCTCTAGAGAAGCTCTCCATTATATTTTTTTCGTCTTTATCGTTTCACCACTATTACCAGGAGCGGGTATTAAATCTAACATTGAGCGAATTCGTGCTGTGATAGACATTCTACATCAATTTCTATAGAGAATTTTTAAGAAGAGTGTCAGGGGCTCTGGTCCTCAGTTGATGTGAATTAAGATCCGAGGAAGCCCCTCTCACAAAGAATGCCTGAGCAGTTTTAAACTGCTATGAAACTAATTTATCTTGGGAGAAAAAAATAAAAGAAAACAAGTTTGAGTTTTATATATAAAAAGAGATTTTTATCTGTTTGTAGAAGAATGTTCTAAGCAGACTTACTAGAAAAGAAAAACTTAAAATCCAGAATCTTTTAACATTATCATTATAACCTTTTTCATTGACAAACAGAAAATGTTGTTGGAAGCGAAATACCAACGTTCAAAATGGAAAAAACAAAATCATGGTTCCACTGCATTTATATTTACTCACAATTTTATTTTGTGATATTCCTTTTTGCAGTTCAAAATCGTGAAATAAAGAAATTTAAAAATTCATCGTTCTAGTTCTAAATCGTCCAGCAATGGAATAAATGTGTATATGATCTATCAATTTATTGGACACCAATTGTTAATAAATTCTCTTCTCTTGCCTTGATAGAAATTTTTTCATTCTTCAAAATTTTGTATTTTGATTAGGGATGTCATTTCAAGTTTTTCCAAGGGGGGGGGGGCAAAGGGTCCAAACACAATGCAATTTCATCGGAAAACATAAACCACGCCCACTTATATGTAAATACATTAATTTCTCAAAGCCGGGGGGTGGCAATTGACCCCCCCCCCCCTGCCCCCCTAAATGACTGGTCTGATATTTATGTAGTCGAACTCCTAAACTTGTCTGTATTGAAATTTTTAGAGTTCTTTGCATTCATAGCATAAATTCAATATTTTCCCACACGTTTATTTCAAATGAATTTTTCCAAAAACCTCCATATTTGGAATATTGACAACTGTCTTTTTTGATTTCGATTTCCAGCTTTATCAATAGTATAACTTGTTACCAAAACTTTTTTTTTCTAATATCAGCAGTCATATTGTCCTTCAAATCTTGTGAGACAGATAACCCAGGGAAATCTATGTACAAGGAGCATGTTTCTAGAAATTTCGAAAACTGGGGAGAAGTGGGCATTGCTAAACAGGGAAAAAGCTTCCTCAATTACCCTTTTGAGTCACTGAGAAGAGTTGATTGTGTTCTCTGGGTTTATGCTTTATATTTTTGAATGACAATTATTGAAAAATAATTCACGTCCTTTAAGATATGTAGAACCTTACTATCTATGAAATTATTAAAATTTGTACTTACAACTTGTCATACTGTAAAAAATCTATTAAATTATTAACTGTTCGAATTGCTCATGTTTATTACTTCTGTATCTCAAATTTTTCTTCTGTCTCGTGAAGTTCAAGGCAGGCATGTGCAACTTCTGTCTGACAAAAATATATGTAAAACTTCTTTCAATTTTAACTTGCCAATATCGAATAGATCGTACAACAATTAAAATTGCACGCCATGTTTAAGATTTCTTTTTACATCTTGTCAACATTTTTTATCTTTTTGAAAAATAAGTATTTTAACTGATGCTATATTAAATCTGCTTGTTTTATTTTTGTTACTGAAATATTGCTAGTTTTTTCCTTTTTTTAATTACCTTAAATTTTAGTATTGACTAGAAAGATATTCAAAGATGAATGAATAAAATATGTATGTTTGATGTTTAGACAGTTGCGAAAAGAAAACTGGTCTGTAATAACCCAAACACATCACTATTTTTATTTTTTTTTAAATGCTGACTTTTTAGTCAAACTTAACTATATTGTTGTTAAATATAAAGGTCAATATGCAAATTTTATTTTATAAAATACTAAAATTAGTTACTCTTTTTCAAGTGCAATGGCCTAACTTATTAGTGCCTAGCTGAGAAAAATAACTTTTCCTTTTTTGACCTAGTAACAGACGTTTTGTATTTTATATTCTTTGCAAAGCACCCAATTTTGCTTTCAGGCCACATCCTACACATAAGAATCTCACAAACTGAACAAAACTTTTTTTTACTTGATAATATATTTTCTTTTAAGCATTAACAGAAGTAAAGTTAGAAAATCTTAAACCACCACTAATTAAGAGTATATGGAGAGACTAATGTTAACTAGGCTATCTGAACTGAAATATTATTGGAATGTTTGCCTGCCTCACCTTCAAAAATTTATCATGTCCCTTGGGAAGCGTCAAAGTTGAACTGTTATATAAAAGAACAATTTGAAGAAGAAGAAAAAAGCAGACTTAAGAACTGTATTAAAACAGAAGTTCCTGGTAACCTTTTCAAGAAGCCTGAATTATGAACTGCTGCATTTTGTGATTTTTTCTACTGCTTTTCTTAAACTCTAGTTTTTACCTCAGAATGTTATTTTCTATACTCTTCATCAGATGTAAAATCAGTTTTTAAAGTGAGCTTTTATCTTTATTTATTTATTTATTTTTTTTTTTGACTGAATGTGTACGTATAACTTATTACTAAGTTTAACATTAGAATTTAATTTACATTTCATTTTCCTTTAAGGTCACCAAAATTGGACAATGCAGAAGATCCTGGCCAAAGCCTTATGACTTTAATGAAACAGATGTATGACGATGGGGATGATGAAATGAAGAGAACTATTGCAAAAGCTTGGACTGAAGCCAGAGATAAACAAACTGATGATGTACCAATGTTGTGAACATGTAAATAATATTAATTCATTCTTTTCCATTATATTTGTATAATACTAACTGTGACTTGAGCAAACCTAAATAGTTAAGTGCTTAGTTTCGTCTCTAAAAGAAGTCATCTATTGACAAGAATACAATCATGTTTTGATATTTTCAAACAATATGAATTTCTTTTCTTTATTGGCAAGGTTATTTGTGCATACTTCATTCGTCAGGAAAATTTGAAATTATATATGCTAGAAATTTTCTAAGTTCTAACTTTTCAATGAAAATAAGTAATAGTACGTGAATCTGGATTTTATTTCTTTCAAGTATGCAATGCAGACTTAAATAGTACTTTTATAAATATACAAATTAAATTCTTTACATAAAATGAATACACTGCTGTTGAACTTATCTGAAACAATATAAATATGTATTATATATTTTTTTATTTTGTATAATAATACCTTTGTTAATGCAAACACCAGTATTTCATTTTAAAAATGTTTTAGCATTTTTTGTAATCGATCCTTTGGTGAATAAAATTTCTTGAATGAAGAGTTAAGTATTTTAAGTATAAATCTCTAATAAATCAATAATCTTTACGAATAAAAATTGTTTCTTTTCAAATGGCATAATTTTAAGTTAAGGATTTCTAGAGTCAAAATGCTTGGAATAGCAACTTTTGTACTCCAGGAAAAAACCCCACCATAATTCGACAAATCAAATACATTTTGACCTAGTTTATCATCCTGAGAGGTTAAAAAAACAGGGGAATGTGTATATATTTATGCTAATAAATTAAATTATGATTTTGACATCATCCATAATAAACGTGGTACAGTACAACCTCGTTTACGCAGAAAAACTGAGACCAATGGCAACTGAAAACCCAGGTAAAAAGGGTAATAAGCAAAGAAATTCCTTTAAGAAACAGGCTTGTCATTTTATTTCAATAAAAACTGTTTATTTTAAAATTGCATAGAATTATTAACAGGACATTATAATAATTCACTGTCTTTTGTTTCAAGCTTAGCCATGATATTTGTTAGATTACAGTAATATACTGTACAATAGGGTGGGGCGAAAAATAAAAAGTTTGTCAGATCAACTTCTAATAGTTGCCAAAAATTGTCTTTGGTGATAGTTAGCTTTTGTGCAAAATTTGAGAAAAATCGGTTAATATCTTCAGGGGGCGCTGCGATCGCAAAATTTCATCATAGCTTTTATCGGGATTTTATGGTTAAAATATGAAAAACAATGCCATTAGCTAATCTCATTGCATTTTTTTACTCATAAGATATATTCATGCATTCATTCAAAGCATATGAAATAACTCATAAAAAATTATTTTATGATATATTTATATTTCAAGCATTTAAAAAGAAACAAAAGCGTGAAAAAAAGAGATTTTTTTTAAATATAAATGTATCATATAAAATAATGTTTGTGAGTCATTTCGAAAGCTTTTAATGCATGAAAACATCCTTTGAGTAAAAAAAACGCAAAAAGACTAGCTAAAGGCATTCGTTTTGATATTTTAACCATAAAATCTATAACAAAGCTATGGTAAAACTTTGCGATCGCAGCGCCCCCTGAAGATATTAACCGATTTTTCTCAAATTTTGTACAAAAGCTAACTATCACCAAAGACAACTTTTGGCAACTATTAGAAGTTGATCTGAAAAACTTTTTATTTTTCGCCCCACCCTACTGTACAAGCTATTGTTCGGAACACCTGCTTTATTCACAGTGTGCCATCTTTTTCCGTGGGTAATAATTATGCTTAGGTAAGTGAAATGAGAAAAGAAAATACCTACCAAGGAGTTGTGTTAAAATTTTATTCAAACATCACAAAATGTAATACAATTTAAAATATATAATATGAAATTGACAAATTATGATAATGTAAGACATTCGCTCATATGGCACAATTTTATAATTACTGATGAACTGTCATACATTTTCTTCCAAAATATTTTTAGTTCTTTGCACAATAAGCATGCATATGGATCATTCTCACAGCAAGTCATTTCCAGCTTTTGTCATAATTTATGTACATGTTTTAACCTCACTTGTCCCCAATGTTAGTAGAAAATATACAAACCCTATTTCTCGGAAAACAAACAATAAATCCATCTTTTTAAGTCAAAATATTAAGTAATTAAGTGAACAAAACCATTTAAAATGAAATTTTCTTACAAAATTAGTTCACACAAGTATTATTAAATTTGTCCCCTACAGATAGTGTCATTCCCTCACAACAGTAAATTCTTTTCTCAAAACCCCGATGAATTATTTTTTTAACACCATTTTGTGATTTACAGCATATCTTTGTTTTCATGTTATTGTAGAAAATTTGTTCTGGAATCTATTTGAAAACATTGAACCAAATGAGGTTTTTTGTATCTACCATTCTCTCATATCTCTTTTGCAGTTAAACAAACTAAAGTAAAGCATGAAAACACATTGATCATGTGTTACTTCCCCGTTTAAGAATATTTGCATGTGAATAAACTTAAATATCTGTTAGGCACAACTGCTACTATTAAATCTTAATGAACTCTTCATTCTTTCACTGGTGAGGGAATAATGCTTTAGCACTAACTGTTCAAATATAAAAATATTATTTCTTTTAATGATATCATTGTTGACATAACGTTCCTGAAGAAAATACGAATGATCTTTCCTAGAAATAGCGGTAGTTATGAAAGAACCAGTGTAAAACAAACAATTTTTTCCACCAATTCCATACAAAAATTGAGCCAGACAGTTTTTTCTCCCAAGGCTATAAATACTAGGTATTTTCATTATGCTATGTTATGCCTCTTTATTTGAAGTTTGAATTGTAAATTTTTTGTTAGAATACCCTGCATTCTGATAATTGGTCATTTCCTCATTATATGTGTTATTGACCCTTTAATTTTACAAATAAATTATTTAAATATTGTGAATACTTTTCAGATCCAATATATTCTTTTAAATTCCTTACATATATTTCTCTCCATAAAATGTTTTATTAGATTCCATCAACTTTAATTTATCTGATCTTCGTACGCTCAAAATGACTGAAAATTATGTGTGAATGACCCATATATATTGCAAAACATATGCATTTTCCTAATTTCTTTTTATTTTTTATTACAAAATAATTTTCTGTGCAAGAAATAACTGTTTTCTGAAACATACGACATTTCAGCAGATCTTTCATTGAACAAACTGAAGAAATTTGCACATGCTTGGTTACCAAACTGATAATATGTAAATTAAAATAAATAAATAAAAAGAAAACTTTAAAAAAAAAACATAGCTGGTTAAACCAGTCCATCAAAAAATATAATAAACAAGATATTGCAAAAGTAAGCTGTTTCCAATGTTTCTAACATTCAAAGAAAATTCCATAGATTCTAAAATTATAGCATAAAAAAACTTTTTTTTATATAATCTGTATAATATCTGGAACATAGACAGATAAAAATGAGTTCCAGGCAGTTTTTCAGCCTGATACCAGACCAGTGGCTGAGAATGCTTGGGTTTTAATATGGTGTAGAATTATTTTTGAAGAACAGGAAAAAATGTCACAAAAACAAGAAATGTTTACAACTTGTAATATTCTTTGACAGGATTGTTTTGCTCTGAAAACTTATTTAAAGAAACAAATACTTGCATTATAAGCAATTGATGATTTGTAGTGTATCAGGAAAAAACCGCCTCATAACGTTGATTTCTGAATACTGATTTAATAAAACAAAATGAGGTATAGGTAAAAACTGTTCAAGTACAAACAGTATTTAAAAAATATATGTATACACACAGGAAACAAAATTTTCAGTCAGTTTCAAAAGTAACCCATCATATTCTTTTTTCTCACCCAGTCATTGCATGCAATGTACACGCAAAGCAATATAAAAATTTAAGTCAGCTGCATGATTTTTTTTTTTTTTTTGCCACCTAATATAGAACAAAAGTAATGAACGTTGAAAATTGTAATATTCTTATGTAAAATAAAATTAAAAGCGAAAAAATTCTATTTTGTAATTCATATTTATTTCTGTGTAAACCATGTTATAACTGTAGCAAATGCACCCTCAGCTCGATCATAGCATCCTAAAACTGCAGTTTCACCCTTATTATAGGCTCCCCAGCTTTAGCCTTCAAATTTCGAGTTGAGCCGCACCATAGTTTGCGGACGCTCGCTGGTAAGATAAATTCACTTTATCTACCAGTTTGTTGGCTATCTTAGCTACAATAAGAGGATTTTTGCCTCCGGCTCGATCATTGGCTATTCCTAACGGAGGAGCCCATAATAAGGGCGAAATTGCAGTCTTAGGATGCTATGATCGAGCTGAGGGTGCATTTGCTACAGTTCTGCTTCAGCTCTGGCTTACGGGCGGTAACTCATTGCACATGTTATAACTGTTATCAAGTTTATAAGTTTTTGCAATTTTTTTTTTCTTGAACATCTATGTTGACAAAACAAGATAATTTGCATAAAATCTTTGATAAAATATTTCATGATGCATATATTTTATCAGAAATAAGAAATCTGTTAAATAGGTATTATAGGATGAGGGGGGGGGGGATTTCAACATTCAATAATACTTTAATGTAAAAAAAATGAAACATTCAATCCCACTTCTAATACAAAAAAAAAATTAAGAAAATACATCAATGCTTATTTAAAAAATAGGGAATAGACATATTAAATGATAAATTTATACATTTAATTAAAAAGTTAAATATTAGAATTTTTTATGAAAAACAAAACTACTTGTTACAATTAAGAATAAAGTTTTAACATTCAGATCTATAGTTAATTTAAGAAGGAAAAAAGATTGCTTAGTATGGTAAATTTTAATTACCTGTAACTAAAATTTGCTGTAATAAAAGCAAGTTGACTGCAATGAACTCTTAACATACAGTATTAAGTTCTGCAATTATAATAAACTTTTATAACCTTTAAATTGATGAAAATACTTAGAATGTGTAATATTCTGCTTTTTTCCTAATAAATATTTCTGAAATTCACCGGAAGTTGATAAAATTGTCTATAAAATAGGATTAACAAGTGTTGTAATAACAAGTTATAGTAAGTAACAAGTGTTCAAGAAAATCAAACACATACAAAATTTTAACGATTATATTTTTCTTTCAAAAAACACAACAATTTTCAAACTGCTTTGTACTGAAAAATTACATGAAATAATTTGCATTAATATATTTTACATATATACAAATATATTACACACTTGTACTCATATGTTTCTATAATAAAAATTCTGTGAGTAACTATATACATGAGGTCACTTGAAAAAATAAAATTAAAATGCCTAAGAATCATGATTAGAAGAAAGCAACCAAGTGTTTAAATTCCCTGATTTTCAAATCTAGGTGCAAAATTCTATGCCTAAAATTTGAAGTTGCACTCTGTGCTAAAGAACAGTACTTTTTTTTTTTCTCAATTTTGACTTCATAATAAAGATATAGGATGTTGTGTCATCCTACACATGTATTACATATATTTAATGGATTTTTTATAAAATATCTATACAAGTTTGCTGTGTTAAAAATTGCACCTTATTTTTTTCCCCTCTGATAGCTAGAAGACATACCATGCATCATTCGGATGCTTAGAGTTAAATTTTTGTTTCTAATACCATTAATAAAATATTACAAGCAAGTTATTTTTGTAGAAAATAATATTTCTAAGACTAATCTGATCGAAAGCTTTAACAGAATCAAAGCTTATACTTAGGCGCTAGCTGTTAGGGACCAGTCTCTACCTACTTAGCAAAATCTCCTATTGTAAGAGAATTTATATAAGATTCAAATGTCTTCTTAGCTCTAATGTTAGCATTTTCTTTGTTGTTTAAAATTGACTAAAATGTAGTTTCATTACCTTACAAGCATAAAACCTTTTGTTTAAAACTCAGTTTATTTCCTGCTGTAAAGTTATTAGGCATAAGAAGTAACTTTACCTTCCAAATTTCGACTTAGTAATATGTACTGAAATTGCTTATTGTTGACATATTTATTTTTAGTCATATTTTTAAAAAAATACTAAACATTCTTTCGTTCTTTTAAAACTTTAACAAAAACAAGCCGATTAAAAACATTTTTATTATTTTAAAATTTGGGATAAAGAGCTTCCTTCTGGGTGAAATAATTACCCCATTACCTCTCTCATAAAACCACCCCTGGCCATGAAGTTTCATGTGTTTGTTAATTTATGTAACACTCAACATATTACATACAGAGCAGTTATGTCAAGGCTTGCCTGTTAGCTGTGATTTTTCAAATGAATAATTATAAATACGAGTTATTTTTTACATAAAAAAACTAGCTTCTTCCAGAACTTTTCTTTGTATGCATGTAAATTCTTAACATTTGAATTACCAAGGCAAATATTTGTAGAATATATAAAAGTTATGAAATTTCTCATAGGAAAAGGATGCAACCAGTTATGGACATTTCAAACAGATTATTTGTTTGTATACTAATAGGAATAGAGTATGCTCGATTTTGATTAATTTTACAAGGGTCATTTTTTAGTTTTAAAATAGACCCTACAAAGATTCCTGATAATAATGCGGTAAAATAATATTACACACAGAAAATTATTTATGTCATGGTTGCTAGTGATATGCTAACAGCATACCACATACCCCAAAATTGAGCAGTAGTAGTCCATGCATTCTGTAGCAGAAGTAAATTTGGGCTCTAAATAGTTCTACAAAAAGCTTCTTTCTTTCTTTAATTGACCCCTTTTGATATCAGTCATTGTGCTGTCATGCACTAACAACTTAATATGTTCAACTGATTCAAATAAAACTAATTTCTGAAGGTAGGAATATAGTGAAAGGGAAATGAAAGAGGGGGGTGGAGGCTTAACAGAATATTGCACTGCGACCAGAGGTGTTGTTAAACTGAAGTAATTAGTAATTACTTTGTTATTTACTAGTTGTTTTTATGATATATTTTATGCAATTATGATACATCAAAGATTAGATGCAACATAATGAGAGCTTCCAAAACAATGTTTAGTTCTTTCCAGGATCGTAAAATCTGTTTTTACAATTGATTACACTCATTTTCTGCATGGTACTTTCAAAATTTCATATTTTACTTATATAACCTTAATAACAGCTATTGAAATTAGAATTGATAAAATGAGAAATAATTACGTGCAGATGAAACTTTAAAAATAGTCTTATTAATTATGTAATCAAATACAAATAGCAAATTAATAATTTGAGGCACCTGATTTAATATTTATTCAATTAAGTTGAAGTGTATCACATGCTTAGTATGATATTTTTCTAAAGAAGTTTTGGATGCTTTTTCGACTAAAAAGGCTCAGCTTTAAAAGATGCTTGCGTCATTGTTTGAGCATCAAAAAAGGAAAATAAATGTTGAAGGAGAGTGACAGCAACCCTGTGTTGTATATATGTACATTTTTTTTTTCAAAAAGTAAAATATTGACAGTTATTGTTTGTCTTTTAGTTTCTTGGGCTTTTTCATAATGTCTTGCCCACAGAATAAAAATTACAATAGTCACTAATATACTAAAAAGTACTAATAAAAACACATGAACTGACCAGTACTCAGGCAGTGGATATTTAGATTGCAGGAACTCTTGTCTTGTACTCATGTCTATAATTGCAGCACTCATTTGATGGTGAGTAGCTAAAATACCTGAAATGTGAAGCAATTGATGACTGTTTCCCAAAAAGTCAAACTTACCCGGAGCAAGTCTTTCAGGCAGATGAGAAGCGTAAAAAAATCCAATGCAAAATGAGAAGAAAAATTGCAAGCTGTAGTGCTCTGATGCTTCCGGAAGTAAATCCTTGCTGTGAGATAATCGATATATCACTGGTATGCTGTCCCACATCCATGGCAAAGCAAATGCTCCTAGGCGGAATATCTTGATCCAAAATAAATTTGTGAGGAAGCGAGAGAAACAAGCTGATACTGAGCATGTAATACATAAAAATACTAAAACTTCCATGAAACACATTCCAAAGTAGCTGTCTTGTAGTTCTTCGGGAAAAGCATATGCCTTGATTAGAATTCCAGCTCCGTACCCATACAGACTCAGACCACCATAGTCGAGGAAGAACCATACATGGCGAGCCATGTCTGAAGTGCTACAAAATGTGTGGGCCAAGGCACTTATTAAAGGATACAAACATATTGTAAACATGTAAATCACAAATGGCCAATAGTATGCGTCAGTGATGACTTTTAAAATATCCCAAAACGTCAATAGCTGATATATAAAATAAAAAGTGGGTATAAAATGTGTCCAAAAGTTTAGTGTTTCATTTGATGCTACAAACACACTTAGAGCACAATCTTTTACTGAACTGGAAGGAGAGCGATAACCAGTAAGAATGGCAACTTCTCGTAAATGAGGAGGTATTTCATCATCTTTAAATAGGGATATGTCTGGCGCTGCACGAAGTATGTGACTCATTTTCTGTTGATAAGTTTGGAAAAATACAAAACTAAAAGAAATATATTAATGTCAGTGATACACAAATCTGCCATGGCATTCAGTTAACAAATAATAGAGCATTAGGGCCCTGCTCCACATCAGCAGAAAACACGACCGAAACCGAAAATCCGGGTACTTTCCATAGGAACACCATTTAATCCATTTTACGTTTCTGCTTTACGCTCGCGTTTTCCGCTGATGTGGAGCAGGGCCCTTAGAATAGAAAGGGAAAAAAAGACTAAAAACAACCATGAACTATTTTATGTTGTTTGCCACTAAAATATAAATGTAAATATATCATGATAAACAAGCAAAATAATCCATTTTTTATACATATAATTCTTTAAACTCCATAGAATTACCTATTACGAACAATTCTAAGTTTTTTCGACCTTTATACAGAAGTTTGGTAAACCCATTTGAGTATGCTGTGAAGTTTGTCTTCTTATCATAAGAAATAAATTTCTTTAATTGAAAGAGTTCAAGGAGAGCTACCAGGCTAGTAAAGGGACTTACCAGTTTAGATTATTAAAGATTTAAAAGGCTTAACATGTATAGTAAGGTGGTCCAAGGACAAAAATTCCTGAAACCTTATTCTCCACAAGCATGTCCCTTTTCCATATGGATGGTGTTATGCAAAAAGGAGTTAACCCACAAAACATAAAAAAATGAGTTATCCAACTGTGATGGTAAAATATGTTGCTTTCTACATTAAGCAAAAATATTTAAGCCCTATCAGCATTTCATGGTAACATATCATTGGTATATTGATATAAAGCTCCATGCTTTTTGCCAGAGTTTGTTGACTTTAAAGCCCATTATCTCAAAATCAGGTTTTTGTGGGTTAACTCCTTTTTGCATAACGCCATCCATATGCTGTATCAGTGTTAGAAATAAGCAGTTGATAGTCGCACTTTGCGACCAAAAATAAAGTACTACAAGCATGTCCTTTTTTCATATGATGTATCAGTGTTAGAAATAAGGAGTTGTTATTCGCACTTTGCGACCAAAATTTTTTATTTAACGCCTAGACCTCCGACTCTAGACGCCACACTTGACTCCTAAATTTTTTGATCACATTTAAACTGTATTTCTCCCATCTCATCCTTACTGTAACTTGTCGGATAAGTTTGAAAAGCAAATGATTTCGTCTTTCAAAATCATTTTCGTTTGTATATTTTACAGAAAATATGCTATTGGCAGTAGAGTACATAGTGCCCTTCTCAGTGCGGGGAGGAGGAGGGTGCACGATCCAGAAAAAAGGACTATTAAGCTACATGGGAAAAACATTTTTTATGTTTTAATAGGTGGGGTGGGGAACGCATCTAGGTCTATGTATGCTACTGGCAATGTGCAGCATTTCTATTTAATAAATATATTTTAGCTTCTAATAGCTTTCTGTTTGATTCATCAAAAATGGCACCTAAGTTGTTCGTTTTGATGCCTAAAAACTTATTCTAGTCGTCATCATGACGCCTAGATTCAAATTCTTATTTCTAACACTGCTGTATAATATGACCCCATGAATTGAGAAACAAATCTGGTGAACTGGGCAATATTTAAGGTTTGCAAAGATTTTGCACTTAAAGATGCTGATTTAGCTCAGAGA
>JAXGGA010019705.1:0-19570 GCA_038373865.1 Uloborus plumipes
GTGGCCGCGCTAGAGCAAAAACTACTGCATGAAATCGAACAAAAATTTTTGCACATATGTACCACCATGTGAACTGGTGCACCTGACTTTGTTTAGCGAATTCCTCCAAGGGGGTGGAGCAATCGCACGTGTTCTGCGCGTGGGTGATTGCTATATCTCAGGAAGTAACCGGCGGAATAAAACGAAAATTGGTCCATAGGTAGACCCTACTGAGTACAGGTGCTGATTCAATTTGTTTGTCAATATCTCCAAGGGGGTGGAGCAACCGCACGTGTTCTGCGCGGGGGTGATTGCTATATCTCAGGAAGTAACCGGCGGAATCAAACGAAAATTGGTCCATAGGTAGACCCTACTGAGTACAGGTGCTGATTCAATTTGTTTGTCAATATCTCCAAGGGGGTGGAGCAATCGCACGTGTTCTGCGCCGGGGTGACTGCTATATCTCAGGAAGTAACCGGCGGAATCAAACGAAAATTGGTCCATAGGTAGACCCTATTGAGTACAGGTGCTGATTTAATTTGTGTGTCAATATCTCAAAGGGGGGTGGATCAATCAAAAGTACTTATTTTGTCATTGCACCTACTGTATCTCGAGAAATATTGCTGCGATTTGAATGAAAATTAGAATAACACTAACCCAATATGGAAGCAAGCATCGATGAAATTTTGGCGCCAATCGCCCCAGGGGGAGGGTGGGGTGATTTTTGCGCTTAGTCAACAATGCGAAAAATTAATTCATTAAAAAATCGCTTTCACGCTATTTAATTATCAAAACAGCTGAAAATTTTCAATGATTTGAAATTTTTAACTGTTGCCAATTTCTTTTTACTAACAAATAAAATGTTTGCAATTAATCTAAACAAGGCTTTTGCAATGATTTCCAATTTCGCTCATTGATTCTGCATTTGCAGGGTTATTACGATAATTGGGAAATTGGAGCTGTCTCCAATTACTCGGGCGAGTACGTATTTTATTTTGTAACCGGAATTCATAAGATAGATATAGAAGAAAGTTTCGTGACGGCCACGACAGCTAGTTTGAAACTATTTTAGCAATTCTATTAACATTATTTCGAGCATTAGCACTCAAAAAAAAAGGGATTAAAATAAGGACGGATTTGAAGTCTTATTCAAACTTATTTCCCCAGACATAATTATAGTTTCCCACTTGAGCGACTAAAGTATTCCAGGATTCACTGATTGTTATCAGCATTTAAATATGAAAAATCCGAGTTACTTCAAAGGTCTGCAATTAAAAGTTCTTTTGCAGTGTATTTATAACAGCGTACAGCGTGGCTTTTTTTTTCTCAGAGCAAGGTGACGTACCGTATTGTACATGTTACGAATTGTAGCATACAGCATAAACTGAAATTTTCATTAAATGTGTAGCAAGCCGTTTATATATGGACTAGTTTGCAAACATAATAACGCGATACGATGATTCAGGTCGGAGAGCAGCGAACAGCCATGTTTTCGTGAGGTTCATCGGCTTGGCTACTTTGATTTGGCGAAGTTTGAGCCGGCGCAACTGTATTGAAGCCAAATGTGCTGCGAAGCTTATCATTTTGTAATTTTGCCATCTTTGACTCTCATTGCAGTTGTTTTCACCGCTGTACTTCAAAACTGGTTGCGAAGTGTCCAATCTTTCCCTTTTAGAGTATCTTTGGTTAGGCAGTCAGCTATTCAGTCGAAAATGCCACCTGCATCTGGGGAAGTGATCCCCATTTTGCTAATTAACGCTCCCCCATGATAACTTTTGACCAGCAGACGCGTTTTCACTTAAATGTCTCTCATCCTGCCGGAGATTTTTCGACAAAAGGCAAATTGAGATTCTCTTTTTTGTTTTATTAAAGGATGGATTGATTTCCACTAAAAACCTGGAAAGCAAAAGACACTAATAATTTTAAACATCGAAGAAGTCGGACTTACAGTTCGACTCTCCCGAAAGCTAGTGCCGTCGTGTAATATTATGACTCGAGGAAATACCCTGGAATTTTTATAGTACAGCTGTACGAAGTAAATGAAACTACCTTGATATTAGTAGAGCGGCCGTTACTTCAGTCAGGTTTGCTGTGTCATCAACCGCGGCAGTTGCTATCATATATAGCCTTTTGGGTAATCTTGTGAAGGCAGGGCCATCTCGGTGAAGATAAAAAACATCTCATGTGCAATAGCAAAAGGGTGTTTCATGCTAAAGAGCATGTTATGAAGCACTCAAGAGCAGAGGAGAGTTCCAATATCGCAAAAAGTAACATTACTGCAATTTTTGTAGAAAGCAGGAAGCACAACACTCTAACTCTTAGTCACGATGAGAACACTGGTAGCTTTCGGAAAAGCATCATCAAAGAAAGACCGTAACAGAAGAGCGTGGAGATCGCTACCTCACTCACTATACACCAGAAGAAGACAACAAAGGAAAAACTGGCTGAGCAATGTGAAATAGGATTATGTGACTGATTGAAAGACATAGGTATAGACATTTGCCTTCAACTAATTGGCAGCGATACCTTCAATTAAATGTCTGGCTGGAAAGGAGGCATGCTACATTACATCGAAATACTCCCCCATTACAGACTTTCTTTTCCCAAGTTGACTTTCTTGAGGGAAAAAAAACAAAGTTTCCTGTATAAAAAACGGGTCCTTTTGGCTATTCCAGAAAACTAACTCATTGCTCTTCTTTACTCTGAGGACTAATGTAAAAATGCCTTTGCATTTGACAAAATAGTATCAATTAGGGGTGGAAATAGTTCCGCCATCAGTGAGCTTCAATACTTCTGCCTTCCACGGAACTGATCGACTGACTAGCAACATTTTCGTCCATATTAACAAGGGGCTCCAAAAATTGAATTGGCTTAAACTTTGTTTTTCTCTCAAGAAACGCAACTTAGGAAAAGAGTTTACCTACAGTACCAATCCATTCCTTTTCTGGAGAAGTTGGTCCGTCAAGTTTTGCGCACGGGCGTCGTTGGGCGGGGGGGGGGGGGGGGAGACGAGGGGGACATGTCCCCCCCCCCAATATTTTGAACTGAGGAAAAGTTCCTCTCAATATTTTGGAATTCTTACACTTGAGGAAAAAAAAAGTCAGAGCTAGATATCATTTATGTATCAAAATTAAATTAGAATTACAGCCCGAACTAAAATTATAAAAACTTCCGTCTCTATATTGCACTTGATGAACCATCTGTGAATTAATCAGTTTCCTAGTGGGCTTTTTGCGTTTTTTGCCATCCTTACCAGAGCAATTATTTTTCTTCTAGTAACAAAACCCGTTAAAACGTGGAAATAAGAAGATCCAATCCCTCCATTCAACAATTGACACTTTCCCTTTTTCCGACCACCCACCTACTTGACGGGCCATTGGAAATAATAAATAGACCTTGGGGTTTGTATTCTTGAACCAAACAGAAAAAAAGTCCCCCTCAAGATTTTCATTCAATATATTACAACGCCGAATATACAACACTAGAAAAGTGAATATCTTCTTTTGCAAAAACAAATTATATTAGAATTAGCTCCTTTGAGAACGTGGCTTAAAAATTAGGAAACGTGACAGCTTGCTATCTAAGAAATAAATTTCCTTTTGTGCACTTTTCCCCATTTCAAATACTTCTCATGATTCTGTCCCAGATAAGACCACCCTCTTTTATCGCACTCTTCTTAACGAGGAAAGAAGACACTGTCCACAGCTGCATTACAATGGGCACTAAAAATCCTCTCTGACCATCCGTAGACCCCCCAGAGAGGAAGGGGCTTCAAGAAGGGCACTAATGTGTCCACGTGTTTAGCGATATGGTGTGAGCAAGAATTTTTTTTTTTTTGAAGAACTGCTAGAGAAGGATCTTCCTTCGTGAAAAGCGAATCCTTTCATAAAGCTTAGTGCATCGGTACGGCATCGTAGTACGGCACTAAAGTAGTATCATATTTGGAGGAAAGATATCATGTAAGTTTTACTTCATTTTATTGTTTTTGTTGATATACATAAAAAAGATATTACATAAATTTCTTGTTAACTTCATATACCTTTACACGGTAAGAGTAGGGCCGTCGTTTGGGGGGGGGATACTGGACCTTTAGTACCGGGGCCCGGAACTTTTGGGGGCCCGTAAGGTTATGAACATGTTTTTCCCGTTTTAGTGTCAATAATTTCATCAAAAAAAAAAAAAAAAATCTCGCTTTCCATTGCCGATTCTCAATATGAAACAATTGCTAGTACAAACACTAATGAATGAAACACGCTTGCGCTATGGAAATTGCATCGCTTTTTAAAATCATCTGGCGACACAAATAACGTGAAAATAAAATCAGGTGCACACTTTCGTAACTAAAAAAAAAAAGTATTTTCGAAAAAAAAAAGTTTTTTCGCTTTTTTTTACAATTGCAAATGTGCCGAAAGGACAGCATAAAAATATGCAATTTGGAGGGGGGGGGGTGCATGGGGGCCCGGCATTAAAATTGGTACCGGCCCCCATCGCTGGTAGCGGCGGCCTTGGGTAAGAGTGAGCACGGAGCGATTTTTAAGACATCAGTATCACAAATTGCTAATGCATAGAAGGAAATACTAATGTGCCCACAAGGGCGAATCTAGGAATTTTCAAGGGAAGGGCAATTGATCTTTATAACTTACTTTTATTATGTACTAGCAGTACCCGCACGGCGATGCCCGTGCATTTAAATGGGAAGGAAGTCTACTGAATAAATTAAAATTCACTCCAACCCTCTGAAGTAAAATTATTATAGTTGAAGCTGTATAGTAAATTGGCCACTTAAGCGACATCGTATTTGTATGCTTGAATAAAAAAGAAATGAAATAGTTCTGCATTAATAAGAAATACTTCATATGATACTATATTAATGCATTTTACTACTCATTCTGTCTGAAAACACTTTTTCAGATATATTATTAGAAAAAAGTCAACGCAAAAACAAAAATGTCAAATTGATAGTAATTGGCCATCTTATCATAGTTATTGGCTATTGAACAATACAGTTATTGGCCATGTAAACATTCAATGTTATACTGGATTATTCATATACACATGAAAATCTTATTCCTTTACATGAATATAGTATACCATTGTATGAAGGTATTATATCGTTAATAGAATCTATTTTCCATTCATTAAATATATTATAACATTATAGCATCCAATATCTTTCTCCATCTTTCCCTTTTCTATTTTTTGACTTCTCTTTATTTGTTTTAGTCTTCTTTAAAGCATTTTCTTTCTGTACGGCTGCTTGTCCATTCCGTTTTCTTTTCTTTTCTTTATTTTTCACTTTTTTTGCTGCTTTTCTTGTTCATTGTTTTCAATAGCTGCTATGTAACGCTCAGAAATTATAAAGAATGGTGCAATTGTCTATTCTATTAAGAAAATTTCTCCTACTTTTTGGCGCATTTTGTTGGTAATCATCGATAAATTTGCTACAATGAGTAGTTTTGTTTGAAGTAGAGATGAAAATGCGCTTTGGGTCCCTACTTGGCGCATTTTCAAAAAATCGCCAACTGGCGCGTTTTTCCTTGTTGTCTCGCGTAGTTGAAAGCTCCGAGAGACATTACGCAGAAATGGCGTTTCCATGGCGACAAAACCGAAATCCATGTTTGGCGAGAAATGGGACCCAAAGCACAGATCAACCGAAGTAGATGGCGTACACAAATTTATAGGACTTTTCAGAGTAGTTATCATAACTGTTGCTGCTGTCACATTATCTTCATTAGTCAGATTTGCATTTGTTGTTATAATTGCAGTCAGTATTTCAGTATTGGTAGAGTAGTTTTTAAAAAAATCATTCTAGAAAAAAAAAGCGCCAAACTTTGTATAACGGTCATGTGTTATTTGAAACTTCCTCCTGATATTTTGGTGCTTTTATCAGATGAATCCTAGTTTAAGGTTCGGCGATAAATTCTTGTCCACTTCGCCTCCAAAAATCTTTTGGAAGTCTTTTAGAGACATGAGCTTATTTAATACATTAAATTCTTCATCTGATTTTTTTGTTGCTAAACATTTAGAGTTATCAATAGCGTTCTCATCATTAGGGGGCCAATTACTATAATTTTCTGAAAATATTGTGAGAGTTATTGGCCACAGCAAAACTTTAATTTTTAAGAATATATCCTTATATTACAACTCAAATTCACTAATTAGGCATCGCAGCTTTAAATCTCATAGTATTTTAAAAGCAGTAAATGCATTGGGTTTTTTTTAAATATCGCATAAAAATTCTAGTCTTACCGTTTTATCCACAACTTTTAAACTACACTAAAAGTCCTTTTAAAGTTTAAAACAATTCGCCAAATAAATCAAAAAGACAGGAAGAGCAGCTTGTATGGAAAATAGATCTAGTATTTCATTTTTGTGCAGAGTTATGCCTTGAAAATTGACTAAATTTGATTAATTAATATCTCCTGTCCTAATTAACGGACAGAAACGTGCTAAAAATTTTCTTTTTCAGAAAAAAACCCCCTTTCCAGCGATATATAATGTTTTGGGGTGGGGGAAGGTTTTCCCCCCTCAATTATGGCGGATACACCAAAAATGAGACTAATTAATTAATTTAAAAATAACTAATTCGAAATTTAAAATTTGGCTTTCGAGGTGCATTTTACTGGGATACGTTCGAATTTTTCAGTCAAGTTTCAGGTCTGTGGGTGCTGTGGGGGCTTCTGGCCAGCGGTTACAAACGTACAAACAAACGAACACCGTCATCTTTATATATATAGATACTGGTTCACAAATATTAATCACAAAAATTTCGGACTTGAATTCCGAAATATTTCTGGGGGAGAGGCCCAAACCTTCTTCCCCCAACATTTAAAACTTGTCTAAAAAGTTTTTTTGAGTTTCAGCATCGCGAGAGAAAAACTACCGGTGGAGAGGTCCTCAAAAAAGGGGGTGATCGCCTCCATCGCCCCTCCCTTGTATTTGTCCTTGTGTGCCCTTTAATGATACTCCCCTAACATATGTAGACTTTATGTAGAGTTTTATACTAAACTGATTTTTTTAGCTGAAATGCTTATTCGTATTTATTTACAATGAACATTACAAGATATTTGATTGGAATATTTTCGATGAGTATATACTAATCAGTATTAAGATCCTTATTTTTTGATCGAAGTAATTTAAATTTTTGAGCAAGTTAAATAATACACAACAAGAGAAAATTACCTGTATTTTCGTGTTTGCTTACTAATTTTTCTTATTTTTGCAGTTACTAATTGATATATATTTTTATGAAATTTGAGTTGCAAATAAAATGTTCAATATTAGCAATTTTTATTCTAAGTTAGAATTATATTTTCAAATAACTAAGAAACATGAAAAAGATTCTGTTTTATCTTTTAAGTGATGAAATAATGTTTAGTTGAGTATTATTTGGACAACTAAATTCTTTTTAAAAAGTTGGGACCGACAAAATATTTTATCGCTGCATTTCCATGAAAATTTGTAAAAAGAACTGAATTATCATTAAAAATAGCAAGTTACTATTCATACAAATTAGTTTTAATTGAAATTTTCAAACCTAATTTTTAACTGAGAAATATAAATTTCAAAATTTTCAGAGTGAGCATAAAATGTGAGATGTGGGAGTTAAACTCTTTTTTTTTTTTTGTTTATTTATTTTGCTGCTTCAGCTTGAATAAACATATCTCTCATTAAAAAAGGAGGCGTCTCCCTTCCCCTCTCTGTCTTTTGTCAACAACGTTTAAGATCGTCCTATATTCGTTCTAAAGGGCTTAAACTTTTGTTTCCGACGGAGAGCTCTTAAAAATTCCTACCCTAACATCATTGAAAGTCAACTGAAATAACGCTTTTCGAATATTTGTCTGTCCTCTTAAAATTATCAAAGATGACCCTTCAATTTTGAAAAAGTTCAAGGGTGGGCCCTAAATCTCCACTCTCCTAACATCTACGCAGATAGTCTAAAACTGCGTTTTTAAAGTTACATTTTCAAAAACAGTTCCAGGGGAGAATTCCGGACCTCCCTTTCCCTAAAACAATCAGATATGATCTATACTTGTGTTTTTAAATTTCAATATCCAAAAATATCCAGAGAAGCGCCTCTTTCAACTACTATCATGGCCAAAAATTGTTTTTCTGAAAAGAGGGAACTCGAATCTGCGTATTATCTGCAAAGATAGTCTAAAATTGCGTTTTTAGCAATACAATTTCGAAAGAATCCCAGATCCCCTCTTTCCATAACACAATCAGAGTTAATAATGGAGTTTTTAACGTTTCGATATCGAAAAATGAACGGATGAGCGCACTCGAACCTATTCTCCCATAACATTACCAAAGATCGTTTAAAATGCATTTTTAAGACCACGAATTCTAAAAAATATTCGGGGGAGAAACCACCGTACCTTCTAGGTTTACTTCTGGGTAAATAATATACGTACGATTAGGAACACATTCTCTACTCTCTGATCTAGTTATGACTTCCCTCTTAGAAAATACACTGGCGGAAAAAAAATCCCAACACCAAGAAAAACTTACTGTAGAGTAATGAAATTTGAGTATTGCAATTGTCTAGTTAACATGTTTAATTGATTAAATGTACAAGATCACTGGCGAATTTAAGCTCAAGAAAATGCTATGCAAATGTGAAATTATGTTAATTTAATAGAGGGTGTAACCTCCAGAATTTTGAAGGCAAGCCTGCAAGTGTGCATGCATTATGTCATACAGGTGCCAAATGTCATTTTGTGGTATGGAGTGCCATGCTTGTTGCACTTGTTGTGTCAATACTAGGACCGTCATTGCTGACTGTGGATGATGCTCGAGGTGCCGTCCAATGATATTCCATACGTTATCAATTGGAGACGAACCTGGTGATTTGTAAGTCATGGTAACATGTCAGCACTCTGTAGAGCACATTGCGTTAAAGCAGCGATGTGAGGGCGAGCGTTGTCCTGCTGGAAAATTCCCCCTTGAATGCTACTCATGAAGGGCTGTACTACTGGTTAAATTACCAGACTGATGACAATTTTCAGTCAGTGAGTTTGGGATAACCCCTGGAGTGCCCCTGCTGTTGTAGGAAATTGCTCCAGAGACCATGACTCCTGGAGTGGGTCCCGTGTGTCCAGGCCGTAGACCGCTTGGATGCAGGCGGTCCCCTGGGCCTCCTTCTGACCAGCATACAGCCATCACTGGCACCAAGGCAGAATCTGTTTTCATCAGAAATTACAACAGATCCCCACTCCGACCTCCAGTGAGCTCTGTCTTGGAACCACTGCCGTCGGAAACGGCAATGGTTTGCAGTCAATAGAATACCGGCTACAGGCTGCCTGGCTCGGAGCTGTCCTCGAAGTAAACAGTTTCTTATCGTTTCTTGGGTCATGACGGTACCAACTACAGCTCGAATGTCAGCCGCAGATGCAGTACGATGCGCCACAGCCGTACGCAGGATTTGGCGATCTTCCTTCTCAGTCGTGCCGCGTGGCAGCTCGGAACTCGATCTTCTTGAGGTAGTGCCATCCCTTGACCATAGCTTCCAATAATCGTGCATGGTGGAAACATTCCCACCCAAGTCTTTCTGCAATATCGCGAAATGAAAATCCACCTTCTCGTAGCCAAATTGTACGACCTCGTTTAAACTCGGTGAGCTGTTGATAATGGCTTCTTCGTCTTCTTAAAGGTATTCCTGGCTAACATGAACGCAATTCGTCAAACTTCACGGAAAAATAATACTCACGAGCTTCACAACACGCTTTTAAAACAAGCCTTATTTGCATGTTCTGAGTGACGCCAGCTGCGCCACACTTATGCGCAGAGCGCGAAATTTCAATCGATGTCATCTTTCAATTGTATAAACACGCCTACCAAATTTCGTGTATCTAACACAAGTCTTTCTTGGTGTTGGGATTTTTTTTTCCGCCAGTGTATGTAGGACCCATTCTTTTCCCTCTGTTTGAAATTAATGAGGGGTCGGCAATTTCATACCCCCCCTCCCCAATTTTTTCTCCCCGCTACGGGTCAGAATATTAACTCCTTGTGGTCCTTATTTGAAAATTGCTATGTCCATTGGTCTTTACAAAGGCTAAACATGTTTTTAAAAAACATGAATTTTTCCTAGTATTTCTATTTTTCCAAAGTCCCCCCCAATGTTCAGCAGGCAGCGACGCCCATGGTTTTGCGACTATCTACTTATATTAAAAACTGAGTATCTTTCTAACTATCTTTCTAACTATCTTTCTTTCTAACTATCTTTCTATGTCACGCTTCTTTCTCCTGAACGCCAATGAACTGAAAGTCGAACCAGGTACCGATAGATAGGTAATTTTTCAAGCTTCATTAGTTTCAATCTATATATAATTATACGATTTTAATTAGCGAAGATATCAATTAATAAGTAGTCAAGTTTAAAGCGATTAAGCCTAATAAATGATTAAATATGAAATCCATTCTTGCATTGCAAAACGTGGTTGCCATGCCATGAAACAATAATAAAAATGAAAATGAGAATTTTGAATGAAGGCTTAACTAAATCAAACACGAAACTCATAAGCGGGCGACTTACATAGTATTTTTATCGCTAGCTACTTGTAATATTTTGAAACATTCATTTGTTGAAGAGCCATCTACTTATATTAAAAACTGAGTATCAATGTCTGCTTTTTCTCCTTTGAGCGAGCTGAACCAAGGGCGGATCCAGCTTCTGGTTAAGGAGGGGGTCATTTTCAGGAAGGGGGGGGTCAAAGTGCAATTTTTGTGCAAAAATGGGGTGGTTTGGCAGTTTTTTCGTAAAATAAGTCCCAAAAATGCAATTTTTTGCTATATTTGGTCGGTTAAGGGGGGGGGGTCATGATCCCCATGACCCCACTCTGGATCCGCGCCTGAGCTGAACTTACTGAAACTTTCCTCACCATCTTGAAGGCGCGAAGCATCTCAATAATTCGAATGATTTTTTTTATACAGGAAAAAAGTAAAGGCGTGAAGCGCCTGTTAGCGAGCCGCCTTGGCGGGGAGTAGTTTCTTGACATTTTCCTCACTACTTTCAGGGCACGAAGTGCCCGTGCAACGCCGGGCCACGTTCGTGTTACGTCTTGAAATCGAATGAACATTAAATTATATCAAATAAAACTTCAGAATGAGGTAAAAGTTAGAGAGGGGGGACGTTATGCATCAACATGCCGCAGGAAGCTAATCTAGCTGCCCTGGCAGCTAGTATGACTTAATATCTGCTCGTTGGTGTGAAGCCAGCAGAAAGGAAGATCTAAAAAGTATGTAATGGAGGCGTTTTTCGATGTAATGTAGCATGTCTCCTAAGTGTAGCATGTCTCCGAAAGCTACCAGTGTCTTCATCGTGACTAAGAGTTAGAGTGTTGTGCTTCCTGCTTTCTACAAAAATTGCGGTAATGTTACTTTTTGCGATATTGGAACTCTCCTCTGCTCTTGAGTGCTTCATAACATGCTCTTTAGCATGAAACACCCTTTTGCATATGAGATGTTTTTTATCTTCGCCGAGATGGCCCTGCCTTCACAAGATTACCCAAAAGGCTATAAATGATAGCAACTGCCGCGGTTGATGACACAGCAAACCTGACAGAAGTAGCGGCCGCTCTACTAATATCAAGGTAGTTTCATTTACTTCGTACAGCTGTACTATAAAAATTCCAGGGTATTTCCTCGAGTCATAATATTACACGACGGCACTAGCTTTCGGGAGAGTCGAACTGTAAGTCCGACTTCTTCGATGTTTAAAATTATTAGTGTCTCTTGCTTTCCAGGTTTTCAGTGGAAATCAATCCATCCTTTAATAAAACAAAAAAAGAGAATCTCAATTTGCCTTTTGTCGAAAAATCTCCGGCAGGATGAGAGACATTTAAGTGAAAACGCGTCTGCTGGTCAAAAGTTATCTTGGGGGAGCGTTAATTAGCAAAATGGGGATCACTTCCCCAGATGCAGGCGGCATTTTCCCCTGAACAGCTGACTGTCTAGCGAAGACAGCGGTGTCGATGGACCAGAAGCGTGACCCGTTTCAGTAGGAACGATTACCGATAGTTTCTGCTCTTTTTAAAAACAATAAAATATGTTTGGAAAAAAAAATAGAACCGACTTCAGTTGGAAATTGCTCTAAAAAGTAAAAAATAATTTTTTTCTTTGAACACCATCGAAACTACTTTTAAACATAAGTTTTGAAGTCGGCGCAAAAACGATAGTTAAAATGATATTTAACCATATTTTTCCAACATTTTTTCAAAGAAACCATTGAAAATTAAAAGCGGAATATTTGTACCATTACACGAATGTGTGGTAATCAATGAAATGAATCCATTAAAATTTATATTTATAGTTGAATTGTAGTTGCGTATGATTCTATACATTGTTTTTGCGCCGACTTCAAAACTTATGTTTAAAAGTAGTTTCGATGGTGTTCAAAGAAAAAAATTATTTTTTACTTTTTAGAGCAATTTCCAACTGAAGTCGGTTCTATTTTTTTTTCCAAACATATTTTATTTCATTCTTTTTAGTGTAAATGCACTTAAAATAATCAAAATATAGTTAAAAAACCATGCAGCTGTTCAAAAAACTTGCAGACCTGGACTCGATCTCATTCCATCAGGAACTTCAAACCGACGCATTTAACCACTTGACCATCGGGTCGCTCATTGAAGTAAGGATTTACGATAGTACATATTGTTTTTAAATAACATGAAATTTTAGTTTTTCGATCATAACTTTTTTTCTAGCGAACAAATATCGTCATATGAATACATGGTACCTAAGTTAACCATTTCCTATCGATTTAAAAAAAATCGTCCAAATCGGTTCAGTAGATCAGATGTTATGTGCGAACAAACAGACAAAAAAACATACGCTTTGAATTGAGAACCTCCTCCTTTTTTGAAGTCGGTTAAAAATTGAAAGTAAAAGTAAGTAATTTGAATTGTGGGAGAAGGAGTTAGAGTAAGACTTGGAAAATTGGTGCAAGTTTTTGCTTTTCATGGAAAATAATTTTCAACTAAAGTGGACTCTTTAGCTTTTTTCAAACACCACAAATCAAAATCTTATTTTTTAAAAATGTGTGTCACTTTAATGATCGTTCATACCCCCCCCCCCTCGCAGAGCAGAAAAACATTACACAGCAGATTTTTCCCAATAACTCAACACTCATGGTGTTTGATACATTTTATTTGTTTGTAATGATGTTTTTTAGTTACAACCAATATGAAAGTCACAAAAAACAGTTACTTTAATTTTTAACATATATTTATCATCTTCATAATTTATGACTTTTAATTTTACCTTGAATTTAACGTAAATGCAAGGTATAAAATACAGAATTTTATAAAGGTACAAAAATTAACATAATATAATTGATTGTGTATATAATTTTTGAAAAAATAATATAGGTGCCGCAAATCAAAAACCATTTATTGCCACAATCGATTCAAAGCCCCCAAAAATGGCGCAAACGTCCATAAGAAAATTCTACAGCATCGAAGGACCCCATTGCCAATTTTAACAAAGATCCGACCAAAACTGTCATTTTGTACCATAAAAAAATGTGGGGCACATTCCCATGGGAGGATGTACCTGCATAAGGACATTACAATCATTAAAATAATTAAAAAAAAAACAAAACGCAGCTATTCGAAAAAATCCTTGCAGACCTGGACTCGATCTTATTCCATCAGGAGCTTCAACATGACGCGCATAACAACTTGACCATCGGGTCGCTCATTGAAGTAAGGATTTACGATAACAGATATTGTTTTAAATGACATGAAATGTTAGTTTTTCGATCATAACTTTTTTTCTAGTGAACAAATATCGTCATATGAGTACATGGTACCTAAGTTACACCATCTCCTATCGATTAAAAAAAAAATTGTCCTAAATCGGTTTAGTAGATCAGATGTTATTGTCGAACAAACAAAAAAAAAAAAAAGTATACGTCTTTGAATTGAGAACCTCCTCCTTTTTTCGAAGTCAGTTAAAAGAGAAGACGATATACAACTCAGGCACATTGAAATAGCGACCAAGATGAAAGCATCGGACTTTTGGAGATGAATTTAATACCACATAATGATACATATGATGAGATTTCACTGATCCTCAAATCAAGACAATTTGAGCAATACAGGTGTTGTGCAAGGAGACACAAATGCAGAGCAACTTCAATGGCGCGTTGGACCACCTCTAGCTGCAACGATTTCTTCTTGGGTCGCTATTTTCAATGTGCCTGAGTGTATATACACTGCTCGACATTGAAAATGCAACACCAAAAAGGAGTGGTCAGAAATTGATGAAATTTGGTAAGAAGACAGAGACAGCATGGAACAATAAGTGATATTTATTTCAAAATAAATAAGCAAAATTTAGAGCGAGGACGGCGTCGGCTCAGTAAGAAGTAGGACCACCGCGGACAGCGATGCACGGAGAAACACGTCTAGGCATGGAGTCAATAAGCCTGCGGATGGTGTCCTGAGGGATGGCACTCCATTCCCTTTCAACCATTTGCCACAGTGTACTCTGAACGACAGGTTCTGCAAACGGCGTCCAATCACGTCCCACACATGTTCGATTGGTGACAAGTCAGGAGAGTATGGTGGCCAGGAAAGCATCTGTACACCTCGTAGAGCATGTTGGCTGATTCGAACACTGTGAGGCCGGGCGTTATCCTGTTGAAAAATTGCATTTGGCAGACCCTGAAGGTAGGGGATTGCCACCGGCCGCAGTACATTATCTACATATCGTCGGGCCGTCATAGTGGCAACGAATACGAACTAGAGGTGATACGGAATTGTATGCAATAGCGCCCCAAACCATTATGCCACGTTTTCGCGCTGTGGGGCGTTCCACAGTTACTGCCGGATTCGATCTTTCTCCACGTCGACGCCACACACGTATGCGATGACTATCGCTGGACAAACAGAAGCGGGATTCATCTGAGAACACTACGGTTTGCCATTCTGCCATCCACGTCGCTCTGGTCCGGCACCATTCCAAACGTTGGAGTCTGTGCTGTGAGGTCAATGGCAGTCTTCTTAGCGGGCGCCGTGATTGCAGGCCACGTGCAACCAGTCGACGGGAAATGGTTCTGGTCGACACAGGAACATCCAGGGTACCTTGCACGTGCTGCAGAATCGACGTACAAGTGACTTGCAGGTCCGCCACAGCTTGTCGGTGAATCCGTCGATCCAAGCGGTCTGACGTCACTCTGGCTGCACCTGCACCCCTCAATGTGGCTACATTTCCTCTTTCCGACCATCTCCGACACAGCCGATGCACAGTGCTTGCATCCATGTGGGTATCAGCTGCAATTTGACGTATGGACCAACCTCCCTTTCTCAGTCCGATCACCATACCCCTCGTAAAGTCGTCTATATGCTGGAAGTGTCTTCGTTGAGGACGGCGTGGCATTTCCTCCTATCACGCGTATCCTTCGAGACAAAAACTAAATTTCTCCGATAATTAGTCTGGCAGAAAAACCAACATGAACATAGCCCACTTTTCAACTTCATTCTCTGATATCTTACTTCACGTGCGTCGGAGAGCTGCGCATTTCATACAGGGTTGGCTTTTTCCCGTCCAAAACTTGTTTTTCCCATCCCACCGGGAAAAACTGGTAAATACCGGGAAAAACTGGTAAATACCGGAAAAAACTGGTAAATACTAGGAAATGACATGTAAACAATATTCTGGATTTTTCTGTCTGATGTGTAAAATTAAAGTTAGAAATGTATAGTTATACAAATTTTCATTAGGTTTAAAATTATTCTGCAGCAAAAAGACATAACAAAATAGGAATTATTGCAAAAAGCATAAAATTTGCTCATAAAGTTGTTTTATAATGATTAATTTCCACAATTTTTGGAACACAATAAAATAAAATTATTAAACTTAAAAATATCAGGGTCATCAAGAAGCAATAAATAATTTGTGTTCAAATTTAAATAAAAATTTTGGTACTTTTTACGTTGGACCTTTTAAACAATTTTTTTTTACAATTTTGGTTTGGTGTAAGGTGTAATATTTACAAAATGTAAAGAGCTCATTCCACATTTCAGCAAAATGAAATTAAGCTTTGATAAAGCAATGACCCCTGTCCATTTTTTGGCACACCTGACGAATCCGAAATATAAAGGTGAAAAGTTATCACAAGATCTGGAGGAATCTGATCGTGCACTTTGGTTGAGGAATTTAAGTAAAACCGGAATAGATGCAGAATTTCTCCAATTAATGGAACATCTTCAGGGATGTCCTGCATCATCATCATCATCTCTTGAGCGTTTTTTTTTTTTTTTTTAATTTTTCTTTCATCCAAAACAAGATTAGAAATAGACTGAGTTTACAAAAAGCCAGTAAAAATTATTGTAAATTAGTATTTTGTTACATGATGCTAAAATCCAATGTGTAAGGGGGAGATGAAAAATACGAATACGATTGGTAAATATTTAGGACTGTGTGGTATGTAAATATTCAAATAAATTTACTCCATTGTTAGATTTTGTATATCTTCTTTTTTTAAAAAAAAAATCTTTCAAGCTATTTACTTAGAACTCAATTTTGACATTTTTAAAGATTGTTTTGAATTCATGTTTTAAATAATCAGTTTTTCCCATGAGGGAAAAACATAGTATTTCCCAGGACGGTAAATACCGGTTTTTACCATGGTATTTACCGGGGGTGGGAAAAACTTTGCCAACCCTGATTTCATATCATTTGCATTTCTCAGTGACGTGCGTCTACGGTAAAATTTGCATGAATGTCTGACCACTCCTTCTTGGTGTTGCATTTTCAATGTCGAGCAGTGTATTTAACTGCACTTTTTATAAGGAAAGTATGTTCATTAGAGTTGAAAACTTGCATTTAAGTTGGAAGAACAATCTTTTAAAAAACTCCCGCAGCTATATTGCGTATTCAACCTGAAAATAGTGAATTTTTTGAAAAAAACACCGGATTAATTGCGTTTTCCCGGTAGCTAAAATTTTTTCCAAAAACTTTTTTTTGTACCAAGCAACTCAAAATGAGTGAATACATAGGAAAGTGCGTGTACCAAGTCGAAAAAAAAAAAACTTTTATTTTTATGACATACCCTATTGACCATGTCACAATTGTGAAGGCTTTTTGACCATAAGGGCCCCGAAGGAGATTTAAAAACACACATAATAAATGAGTTTCATATAGTGCTGATGGGCCCCAAAATTGCATTTTGACTGATCCCGAACCTGTAAATCAGCCGCTGCATTCTGCCATTAAATCTTCAGGGCGCCTCCAAATTATTCTGGGCCTTTGGCCTTACTAGTAGTGAGTCGGGCCCTGCTTAGTTGCAGGGCCCAGTTAGGAGCTATCAGACCTTTTGGCGTTAACCTGTGCTTAAAATCCTTGTCTATCTGTCAGTTTCCATGAGTATGAGCATCTCCCTCAAAAACAAATTACTTTACATGGCAAATTCTCAAATCCAAGCATTTTGATTTTTAGGATGTGACAGCTGTGCGGTTCCGAGGCCCCTGCTTTGCTGAGGCCCCAGGCTCGCGCCTCATGCGCCTAATTGGGTGATCCGCTACTGAGTTTTAGATACTTTGCTCAGAAAAAGGAAGTCTCGAACTTTTTTCCCGGAAAAATTCCCAAGTGGTTCCTTTTAAAAATGACTTTCGGCTTTTTTTGGTGACTTCAGAGGCTAGAAAATTTTTTTAATCAAATGTTAGCAATTTTTGTCTTTAAAGCAAATTTTAGGCCATCTTTGGTTTTATTAGAGGCAGGAACTGGAATAGCAAAATGATCTTTGTCAATTTTTCAAAACTAAAACCTTAAAAACGCACTTTTAAATGATTTTTGATGATTCTGAGAACAAGGGAGATTCGGGACTCTCCTCTAGAAATTCTTGGAAGTATAAATCATAAAGACGTAACTGAAACTCTTTGGTTTTAGGGAAAAAGTTTTTGAGAAATGCACTTCTACCATAATCTCTACTAATAATAAAGCTGAAGGTGGGTCTGTCTGTCCTTCTTTCTGTCTGTCTGTATGTTACGCGCGTAGCGCCAAAATCGTTCGGTCGATTTTCATGCCACTTGGCACAAAATTAGTTTGTAGCATGTAGTTTTGCACCTCGAAGCGATTTTTCGATAATTCCATTTCGTTCTTTTTCTATTCGAATTCTTAGCGGATATTCGATAAAATAGGGAAGAAATATTTCATACACATTTTCAAGTCTTATGTCATTCGAAAGCGTGAAATTTTCTGCACAAAATGAAGTTTTTCCGAAGTTTCTACGATCAGCAGGAGAGCTGTAACAATTGTTTTTAGAATCCCGGAATTCAAGGCTTACCTTCAGTAAAGCAACCCAAACGATTCTAAAATGGTTGAACTCGAGAATGAAATTTGTTTGAAAAAAAATGAAATGAATTATTTTATCAACGGAAATCAACTTTTCATGTTGTTACCATGGTTACGTGTTCATACTTATTTTTGTTTCGTTCTTTTTCCAGCGTTGCCAGACGTAGTATTTTTGATACTATGGTAGTATTTTTTCGGCCCAAATAAGGAGCGTAGTATTTTTCTGGCAACCCTGTTTCCAATATACTAATGACTTAATTAAAAGATTTGGCGGATTTTTTTTTTTCATTTCATGGATTTCGCATTTCAGCAATATTGATTTTGGCAACGTTTGGAAACAGTCGCCTATTTAGCGAGAAAGGGGTACCCAAAGCACGAAGATTAAACAAATATCGTAAAATTGCGACATTGCAACGTTCTTTTTAAAGTGTTTCATTTCGGAAAATGTATTGTTTTGTTTTTAAAGCTAGGGAAGGAAACTTTTTTTTTCTTTCAAATTTTGGTAAGATTTCTGTTGGTTTCTGTGAGCAAAACAAAATTGTTCTTATTTTCTCTTTTGGCTTATTTTTGTGCATCTCCCCTTTGGGTTTGAATGTCACAAGGGGATGCTTTACCCCTTTTATGGAGTAAATCAGTGTTAATTTCAATGCAGATGAATTGGCGCGAACACTTGGCGATATTTCGCCAATCCTTTGGTCGCCAAGTATTTGTCGCCAATTTGGCGACAAATTTGGCGATTAATTTTTTTGGGGGGTTCAATTTGGCGCTATTGGCGATATTTTGAGAAAAATCCACTGAATGATGTTAAAATCGGCGATATTTCGGAGATTAATCATTGTAAAACATTTTTTTTGCATTGTTTCGTGGCAAAACTAGGGATATAAATGTTTGAATTGTTATCTTGCTCCCTCCAAGCACTATTTTAGCACTTAAGGCATCTTCTAAGAAATGTACACGTAAAAGGAAGTAGTGTAGGGTCCATACCAAGTTTTTATGTCATACTTTGAAGGAATTGTAGTTGAATTATAACTAAAATAGAGTATTTTTTCTGCTATATCAATTATTTTAAAAATGAACTTTTAATTTTATACCACGGGCAAAGCAGTGCGGGTACCGCTAGTTGAAAATAATTATCTTGTCTTTATCTTCCCGTCCAATGCATCGTGTAAAAGAGGTAACAATGGTTAAAATCCAGGTAATACTGATAAAAGATTAAAAGTGCTATTAAAGAAAAACATATCAAATTGTGCGCTTTAAGCTCTAAAAGTTAATTAGATACTGTTGAGTTTTC
>JAXGGA010019706.1:0-19569 GCA_038373865.1 Uloborus plumipes
ACTACTTCGCAAAAATGATTGTATATCTGTAAAATTTGTTGTTTACGAGTAAACTTATTTATTTGCATTATAAATTTTATTGGGTGAGCATGTACTCACATCATGTACTGTGACACCATAACATTGGAAATACGTCTAAACGTCATACCGAACTAGAAACTTAACTTAACGTATACATTTATGTATTGTTTGATCGATGTTTTTTACTTGTCAGCTTCCGTTTATTAAAAAACAATTTATTTTCTCATTATAATCAAATACTTTCTTATAAAAAATGCATTGAATGAGGTATTTTGCTTTTTTCGAAAAACAAATTGTTGTAAATTTTGTTCAAAAGTTGCGAGGTATACCTACAAGTCTATGATCAATTCGATTCTATACTTATTTAAAAAAAAAAAAACAAATGGGGCAACTCAATTTTCTGAAAGACAACGGCTAAATTTAAAACGATTTCTATTGACGATTTTTCAGTCTTCAACTGTACATGTTAACAATTATAAAGTAGAAATACATTTTTTATCGAAAGAAATTTTTACTGTGGTTCTGCTAAGTTGTTACGTAAACGTTATTGACGATTTTGCCAGAATTTATTTATTTGTTTATTTTTTGAGTATTTTTTTCTTTTTGGTAAACTCACCAAGAACTCTTTTTTTCTTTTTGTTTTAATTTTATACTTACTTCTGTGTCTGTACTACTTAACTGCTTCGAAATAAAATTCACTTTTTCAAATTGAGTCAAGGAGTGCTTTTACACCTTCTTGAAGAGATTAAAAGCAACTTGACAATGTTTCTACTTGTAACTGAAATACATTACCTTTTTAAAAATTATTTTCCTTCCAATGTTTTTTTTAATGGGGCTGCTGTGGCTACTGACCATTTGCAGACCGTGTGCATTCCCCAAGATCGGCACCCATTCTTTCATGTGGCACCACTATCGGCGGGATGCCATAACCACGAGAATTTCGACGCCCAGTTTCCCCACTAGATAGAGGCACCTGGGCTCTATGCGATGCAAAACTGCACTAGGAATTTAATTTTGTTTGGAGATACTGAATGTCAAACGAGTACTCGAGGGATCATGCCGCATAATCATACGAAATGCCGATTTTCTGCATCTTGAAAATCCATCGACTGGGGTCAGGTGTGATCCCGTCCCTTTGGGCTTGAGAGGCCAGCGTCCTTACCACTACACCATTCTGTCCTTCCAACGTTGTCATTAGCGGATGAGGTTAGAAAAATACGAGAAAGAAGACAAAAAGGACATATCGATAACAGATAAAACTCTTTATTTAATATTGCCTCTTCGAAATTCATACATTGTAAAGTCTTCTCGTGAGAGCATCCCGTTTCGCAGACACTACTTGACTCTTGACTAACTAAAAGGACAGTGAGTCTCCAGGAATGTGCGAATATCGAAGCAGAAACTCGGTTGCGCCCGCTCGTCTCCCTGGTGGACCATAAAGATTGTGTCATTTTTGGGGAAACATCTCAATCTTACTTTGTTCTGCCTGTATTTTGATCTGAATGTGTTTGTATATTTGAGTTTCGAAAAATTTTCAACGAACGCCAACTCCATGAATATTCAACAATGTTAAAGCGCAATGGAATGTTACCCCGCGCTTTTTTATAGTGTATATCATCACTTGGATGTTTCCAAATCTAAGTCACGGAAATTAGCCTTGATAAACTGCTGTACCGACAGCTACCACCAGGAACTTGAATAGTATAATCACCCGAATATATAATTATCCAAGCTATTTTATCTGCTCTAAAATTCCCTGTTTCCGTTTTCAATGGTTCCAGATTGTCAGTGGGGCTTGATGATCATATAGGTAGTACCAGTAGGACACAAATCCCATTTTGTTCAATTCAATACTATCTTATATAACGTAATATTGATTGAATGTAATTCACTTTAGCTTTTCCGTGTATACACGCCAATTAGGTTTGCTTTTAGGTGCAAAAAAAAAAAAAAAATACACTGATTTTTTTTTTAAATTTTTATTTTGTTTATTTATTTATCTTTTTTTTTTTCAACTTTGTATTTGCAAGTCAGTAGCTCGTTTTTCGATGCTGATGCACTTACTAATGCCTAGAATTCTAAAGTACTTCCGGAATAAAATACTGAAAGTCCAAGGGAAGTGGTGCGTCCTTTCCAGTAAAGAAAGTAATTTTTCTGCATTCTGTTTCAGGATCTTCAAATTATTTTTGCGAAGTTAGTGGGACCTTTGAACGGAAAATGCTCCCATAGAACAATGTCTCTTTACAAGATTAATGTTAGAGATCTCCCTAGCTCTAGATTATTGAGCATTCCGCCATATTCCTTACCTTGATTTTCCTTTAGATTTTTAAACACTTACATGTTCAGTTTTCTTTGTATGGGAATTGTTATTAATAGCTAAAGAAACGTTATGCAACAAAAAAGAATATCAACTTTTCATTCTGTTCTGGTAACCTTAACGGAAATTGTTTTTATTAAGTTGGTCGTTCGTGTTTCAAGTTTGATTAATTTGAAACTCTCCGAACTTGAAATCCTTCGTTAATCACGAACCCTTCTGCACGCAAAGTATTTTATCTCTACACCCATGGTATTGACTGGCGTGATGCGTGAGTTACGAGATAGAAGTGATTGAGTGAGCTGGTGAAGAACCTGTCCATTGAGTTGTGTTACTTGGAGTAATTGCCTTCAATTTCTGACGACGTGTTTGCCGATTTCGAAAATGTTTTCTTCTCTCAAACATTCACGTGAATGCTTTTATTCCGGCAATGTAATCCCCAAAAATATCATAAAGAAATGCTAATTCCTGAAGATCTTAAACTCTATTTTCCGCCAGAGACAAGACATTTGGCGCAGCGCGAATCAATTATTTAAAATGCAGCAAATTTGGATGGAATAAAAGGGTTTCTTAAACTTCGTTAGTATTGTATGCATCTACTGCAGTTACGTTTTCTTGTTCAAGTGGACGAATAAATCTTTCTATCTCTGGGGCTGCCGCGGACCAGTTACAGAGACGGATCATTTTCCGATCGTCTGCAGTTGAGTTACTGTCGAATATTTGCTGTTATTTTGGACTTAAAGCTGGAATTAAAACTCCGAAGTTTAGTGTTTCTATTAAAAATATCTCGTTGAAGCTGTTATTGAGAGTCTGGTTGCTGTTATATCTTTCGGAATGTTCCAAAAACTTTTAAAACCTTATTACTTACTTTTTAGAAACTAAGACTACTGTCATCCATTTCATCTCCGTTTCATTGATCCCCCTCCCCCCACTCCCGTAAATATATATGTATATTTTAAAATTTTGTAAATGTATCAACAAGAACAACAACAAAAGAAAAATACTCTATTACAACGTCATTATGTTTGATTATTTTTCGCCATAAATAGCTTGTCGCCACTCGTATGAATAAAATTCTAACAACAACAAATAGGCCTCCACATTTGAAAAATAATCCGAATCTTTGGTCCAGCCCCAAACTGAGCTGTTCCCTCGAAATTGTGCGTCTCTCTCGTAGAAAACTATGAAAAGACGGAGTCTTTTTTATTTTTTACTAAGGCCACTGGACCCTCTCTCGACACAGGATGTCACTCGCTGTCTCTTAAACATTCTATGGACAAATTCAGCAAAGACTTGTCGAGCGAGCGATTCATGAATGCATTTCTGCTGCTCCGATGAGTCACTGCTTACATTGCTGTCTTAGTTTTGATGTGTTTGACTTTAGTTAATTTCTTTTTAATGCTTAACAAAAATCAAATTTTAATTTTAAAATGCAATTTGAGCTTTTTCTTCTGGATATACTATTGATAAATATATATTTGGTTTGTCTAATTTTATCATAATTTTTAGGAACGAAAATTTCTAAAAGATTCCTACCAATTCATCTGCAGTCAGTTTAATAATTTTTCATATGTACTGACTCCAAGAAAAGAAACCGTCTCAAGGTTTTTTTTTTGCTTTTGTTCCTTCAAGTTAGGAAATAAAGTGTAGATTTGCTGCCATCTCTGAACTTCGTTGGTCATGTGATCTTGCAGATCCTCATCAATCGTACATGCAGAATGTATATATATATGTATATAGCTGTATATAGTTGTGTATATATATTTAAGTACTCATATAGATATGTATTCGTAATAGATGATATGTATGATTCCTGTGCCCGACCAAGAGCAAAGAATTTAAAAAATAGAATCTAACAGGATATGTTGTTCCTTCGAGTATTCGCACATGCCTTCGAGAACACTCGCTATATCTCTATCTGTTTTAGGAGCGAAAGTGGGCAACTGAAAAAGTGTCGGGACAGCTTTATGCGATTCCCTTCGTTTTGGGATCTCTCATGCAATGTTGGAATGATGCATCATCCTGCGATGTGTAGCATTTCCAGGGAGGCGTTCCTTGCGTCTGGAGTTGAAAATTAAGTTGCATGGGATACGAGAATCTGAGGAGAATGAAAAGGGGATCTGGGGAATAAGAACGGTAATTTTGAAAGCAAGGTTAAAAAGAGTTCCTCAGCGCTCGTTGAAAACAATAGTTGTGCTTGCAATAATATCCTTCTGCTGTGTCATTAGCGTTTTGCAAAGAGTTTCAAAAAACTTAGTAGATCAGAATTCCTTAATGTTACAACTAAACATGCCAAGTGGTTTGCTCTCTTTGATGCCAATATATATTTCTGTATTCTCATCCTAACAACAGTGACTTTTTTTTTTTTTTATAATCGAACTCTAAACTTGTTATAGTACATGCTAATGGAAAACGTTCTTGTGCGATATTTATTTCGACGCAATTATCTGACTTTTTTTTCTGATGGTCTAGTTCTGGACTAAGTTTTGACTGGGCTCTACATGAAGGCGAACCTTTCCGGAGGAAGAGGGTGGGGAAATGCTACACGATCGCAGACGACGGCCGACAATACCGAGTAAGGCGGGAAGAGATAGAGAGAGATAATATGAAGAGAGATATTCGATGTTAGTCCATGAAGCCGGTGCTGACTAGCTTGTCGAGGAAGAACTTGACGTCGGCCAACTCGGAGTCCCGGATGCCTAGGGACTTGAGGAGGCTCATGTCGCCAGTCTCGACGGCCATGAACACGTTTCGAAGATGCTCCAGGTCCGAGCGCATCAGGTGTAGGGCCTTGCCGAAGTCGTCCAGGGTCTCGCTCTCTGCAAGGGAAAACAGACGCTGGTCAGGTTCGATTCATGCTGAATTTATAGAGTTGTTCACTACCCTTGATAAATACTTCAGGATAGGCGCTCACACGGAGCCCAAATTAACACAAATACCCTGGTGCAATTGAATCGGTGAGTGCAAAAACATCAGTTACAAAAATTCGAAAATTCGTTTTTTGTGGAAACAAGCTGTGGGGGCCGAGATGCGTGTTGAGGTCAAAAATTACATCAGTCAGGTTACTAATTTGAAAGATACGATGCTTGTTATTTGAACGTTGACCGTAGAAACAATGCTAGAATTAAGACGTTTTTTCTCTCTCCTGAACAATTTGAAGTTCTTGACTTACGTTGTTTATGCACTCACCGATTCAATTGTTTTTAAGTTATTATAGCGAACAACTTTTAAATCTTTCAAAGTCCTTTGTTTTTGAAGTTAGTAAAATCGATACAAGAAAATAGAATGAGCTCAACATACGAGGGTGCTTAGAAAGTTATCCGACCTTTTTTTTGGGTGTAAACCTAATAGATATGAATCACGCACGCATGACTGAACTGACCTTCAACTTTCCTGCGAATATGTAAATGTTACCCGTCTACCAATAGCATTGGTCACTGCTAACCAGAGTTTGACTGACGTAAAGTGTTGTGCTCTCATCTTTCTTTTTTTTTTTAATTTCAAGAGAGCAGCACTAATTTTTCAATCGCCTGCGACTGCGGGCCGTTAAAAAGGCTCATCTCGTGGTCGCAAGTCCTCCAAGTTAATCGATACCTCTGGGGTACTGGTCCAGATTAAAAGAGCAGAGCGCTCTTCCGAGTTGTGGTACGTACTGGGGACCCTGGAGTGAAAAGTGAAGAGAGGCCCATATCAAGACAATAAGGTGTTTATTGAACTGCAGGAGCCTCCTTTTCCGTAAAACGCTTCGAAATCAAGTTTGAGAAATGTGCTGAGGGATCGTCACCGAAAGCTGTGCGCGTCTTTTGAATGGTTTCCACTTCGCTGCTGCTCAATTTCTGACAAGATTTAAACGCAGTAGCGGTGCTCTATAGTCGTTCCTGTATTTTTTGTAAAATTAAGCTATCTGACTTACTCGGCCAAACTTTTTACCAACGCCTGATGCTATTGACAGACAGAAAAAAGTTCACTTATGAGCATTAAAGTTCAAGGTCAGTTTATGTAAGCGTGTTTGATATCACGTTTTCACTGCAGTATGGCCGTCTCGACATGGTTAAGATATCTTGATTACACTCAATTAAACGGAGAATCGATTAAAAAAATGATTGATGGAAATTATTAAAATTGAGGGGGGAAAAATAAAGTCTCGGACATATTTAGCACCATTTTCACGAGAATGACCCATATGTATGCTTGTTTGCAAACTCACCTGATAGCGCTACAGCAACCTTCTGCACTCCGCCCAGCGGTTTAAGGGCGTCCCGAGCCTTGGCGCCGAACAGCTTCTCCAGGTAGTTGGGTCCATGATTCGCCAACAGGGCCTGCAAAAAGTTGGCCGTCTCCTCCACCGGGGGCCTCTTGGCTGCAACAGAAAACAATGATAAGGATCATTAATCTGTACGTCCTTCAACCTTCACCGCAATAATGTTTTGGAATGTTAACGTGTATGAGTGACTGCACAGGTAACAAACAAACTTAAGCTATTATGGCGCTTACAGGACTACTTTCAAGTCGGTTTCAAATTCTGATTAAAAAAAAACACCTCGCCTCGTCCTTTTATGTCTATCGTTTCTAGAGGTGGCCACAAGATGTGTCTTTATGCAGGACACCGGAATATCCTTCCACATTTCCCTTAACATCGCTAAACATATCTTAAACGTGCGGATTTAGAGCTTCAATGTCGAAAACGTTCTGGAAAGTCCCTGAACCTTTTGCCGTATGACACCTTTTTATGTAGCCTGAAAGCACATTTTTTGTGTTTAATTTTAAACATTTTTCGAGGAAAAGACCCTGCCATAACTCTTTAACATGCAGCCTAAAATTGCGTTCATAAAATTTCAACCGTAAAAAAATTCTGGGAACAGTCACCGAACACTGATTTTTCTAATATTGTAAAAAATAGGCTAAAATACGTTTTAGGGCTTCAATTTCGAAAATATGCCGGGAGTGGATTACCTAACCTCTAAACTTTCCCTTCATAGTAGCCTGCAAACGGATCTTTAAGCTTTCCAATTTCAAAAGCTTTTCAAATTAAGACCATTAATTCTCCATCAATTATTAACGTCTTCATGTATAATATAACATTATGTTTTAGAAAATTCAATTTCGAAAGGTTTTAATGTGTCTATTTTCCTAACTTCATCATAGATAGCTAAAGCTTCGTTTCTACAGGTCTCCGCTAAAGACAAAGAAACCTAACTTTCTAAAGATAGCCAAAAATTGGTTTCTGTTTTGAAAGTAATTTCAGAGAGGAAACCTCGAATCTATCAAACAAAGCCTAAAGTTATGCTTTTAGGACGTCAATTTAGAAATATTTGGTTAGGTGAGCGGCCTTACTTTTAACTTTTCGTGGAGTAAGAGCAACCCCCTACATCACCAAAAGCATCCTGCAACTGCGTTTATCAGAATTCAATGCTGAAAAATTTCCAGAAAGTCTCCAAATCCTCCTCATTTGCTTAATGTCACCAAAGATGACAAGATCTTTCATCGGGGTATCTCTATACTTCAGTTTGTTTAAGTTGCTCAATGTTTGCTTAAGCTGTTAAGTTAATCCATGTTTGGATTTTGGGTTTACCAACGAAATCAACTTTATACTTACTACCCCTCCCCCTCTTTTTTTTTTTTTTCAACACGTAAAAAGTGAAACTGGTGGGGATTGTGACACAGAAAGTAAGCTAAGAAATATTCTGTAACAAAAGATTCGGGATGGAATTCCAACCCTTTTACCTTAACGTTACCAAAAATTGCAATTGACGTTACTTTTAAAAATTTCTCCAGAAGAGTCTTGAGCCTTATGATTTTAAGCTGTAGTTAGGTTGTTAAAACTTGTTTTTTTTTCTCTCTAAATTCGGAATTGTGCAAATAAAGGAGTAAAAACTGGACTGATGAAAAAACGCCCTGCACTCACCGGCCGTGCAGAGTCTGAGATCTTCGTCGTATCCATCCGGACAGTCCGGAGCTCCGTCGCACAGGTACTGGATTGATATGCAGATGGTCTTATCGCCCGGACAGCGGAACGGCTGGGTCGGATGGCAGCGCTCCAGGTCCACTGGAACAGAGGAGAAAAAAACATGCTATTGACTTGTAGATGCGGCAGCTGTTACTTGCATTTATTTTTTACAGGCTTGTTGATGCCACTACTGTTACTGGCATTTCATGATTAAGTTTTCATCCATGAAACTAAAAGTGTTATTTCAAACAAATTTTAAAACTTGTAAGAAATCGGAATAAAATAAGCTATAGCATTTCTAAAACTCTGGAAGTACACTGCAAAAAATGAACTGTTGTTTTTACAGTATAATATTGGCATCCGAGGTTCCAATTTAAAACCGTTAAATTTCACTGTAAAACTAGCAATTTTATAGTTTAGTAAAGTCAGAAATTTTACAATTTGCCGTAAAATTTAGCTGTGTTATACTGTAAAAACAACAGTATAATACTGGCAGCAGAGGTTCCAGTTTAAAACTGTAAAATGCACTGTAATAAACTGTAAAATTAGCAATTTTACAGTTTAGTACTGTAAAAGTAGAAATTTTATAGTTTATTACTGTAAAATCAGCAGTTTTTACAGTTTATTACTATAAAATTAGCGGTATTATACTGTAAAAACAACATTCATTTTTTACGGTGCAGTGAAATTCTGTTAGGATATGATCCTAGGGTCCAGAATATTTACTAACGTGGAGATCGTCGGCGAATCAAGACCGAAAGTGCAACAAGAGTTTTCTCTTAGTGTATGGAGTAGGGCTGCGACATCGATGTCGATGTTTTGGAAACATCGATGTTTTTGCTAAAACATCGATGTTTTTACCATCGATGTTTGAGGGTCGATGTTTTCCCAACATCGATGTTTTGGGTTCGATGTTTTTTTCGATGTCGATGTTTTTTTTAGCAAAAAAAGCTTGTTAAAAATATGCGATATTCAGATGTATTAAGAAGTTTTCATCTTTAATCAGAAGTTTCAGTATATATCTCATTAGAAAACATTTTCTATGATTATTATGGATGTTTTGCTCTCTATGTTTCTAAAACATTTCTAATTTGCTTTCGCCATTTTTTTTAAATTTTATTTATTTCATTATTATTCTTTATGTGAATGTTTTATATTTCAGCAAAAAAAAAAAAAAAATCATCAAGATATGCTGCCAAAAGTTATATCGTTAATCAGCTGTTACACTGTCAATATCGTTAGAAGACGTTTTTGATAGTTACCATCGATGTTTTAAGGTCGATGTCTTTTTATGGTCACTGTTTCTAGTTCGATGTTTTTCTTTCTTTCGATGTCTGTTTTACATTTCAGCAAAATGCAATAAAAATATGCAATAAAAAATATTTATCGTTAACAGCTGCAATATCTATCGTATTGAAATAGTTTTTTTTTAATTACTACCGATGATGACTAAATTACGACCAGTCAACGATGTTTAAATATTGTTGTTTTTGTTTTGCTACAGAATTTTTTTTAGATAACGGTGTTTGACATTTCAACAAAAAAAAAAAAAAAAAAAAAAATCGCAATGTAACAGAGAATGTCAGTCTAAACAGCTTTAAGAGAATAGTTTTTCGATTTAAATGAGCACCATAAAAGTTTTATCCACCAATATAGTCGCCATTCTCATGCGTCCATTTCCCTTTTCTCCTGCTTCCTTTATGAAGGTATCCATCATGTGTCTGATGACAACCGTAAGCCCTTGCACGCCGCGGGGCTTTGCAACTTGAAAAAAAGGGGCGGCGCTCGCTGTGACTGCTGAATATTAAAAGTCCGGATACTTCTGTATGTTCGCAGTCCCCCTCCCCATTCTTTTTACGCCCACTAGCTGCCCATTGTTTCCTTTAGGGCAGTTTTCGAATTTCAGATGAAACGAGCAGCCATGAAAAGCGAAGAGTGCTTTTGATTTTAGTATGCTTTATTCATGGGGTGTGGGACTGCATGTGCAAGGAGTTTCAGGGTTTATGTCTAGTGTTTTTAAGCGAAATCTGGGGCAGGGGGGGGGGTGGATAGTTTTCGTTTCTCATAAAACTCTATTTTAAAAAAGTGAATGGCAACAAATATTGACGACACTCTTTCCACAGTTTTGACATCGGTGGAAAAACTCTTAACTTGATCTGAAAGATTCTGAATAAATTGTAACGCCACTGTGATTTCATTTGGATATAATTTCGGAATCTCTTATCTGAAGTGCCATTGTGGGATGTACGGTACACGAGCAGTGAATGAGCATCCTCCAGTGAACAAATAATTCGTAATTTGTTTGTTTGTGTGTGTTTGAAAAATAAGATTTCGAAAAAAAATTTCCGTGATGAATTGAAGAGCTTGTTTCTAAAAAGAGTTCTGTGAAAATGTTCAAAAAATGATATTTTGATGGAAAAGAGCGAAGCGCATATCTCCCAACATATTCACAATAAGTAGATTTTCCAAACAAAAATTCTTGAAAAAAAAAATCGCGTTTTTTTCAAAATTGGAAAAAAATGACTGAACACCTTTTGGAAACAAGCTTTTTAATTTGCAATAGTGACTTCCATCTACACACTTAAGAAGAGAGAAAAGAAAATATGATGTTCATGTATTCTTGTTTGTAATGTTTATTCACTGGATCGATATTTTTTCCTTTAAACGTCCTTAAAAAATTGTAGCAGAATTTTAAAAGTAGTCTCTGTTTTCTGCTGACATTGACATATATCAATTAGAATGTTTCTGATGTCAGATCACAACCTCTCACCTTTAAACGATATTAAAAATTTCTGAAAATGAAATTGTGCCTAAAAGTTCTTTAACTGGTCGGAGCATCCTGTATATTTGAAGATACAGGCAGGATTAATCAAAACAAGTAATTTTTAAAAACAGTCTTTGGCATTTACGAAAGTAGTCAATTCTCTAATCATCGAGATATCGACCATTTTTCGTCCATACACCTATCGGTTCATTTAGTTATTCCTTTTCATTTATCGAGGATTTTTATATCCTTTTATTGTTAGTCTCTTTCAAAAAGTACTTCAATTAATGTTGAGCGAGAAAAACACCTGCTTTCGCAACAATTCCCCTCCCCCTCAACCTTTTCGCTGAAAGAAAGAGAGAGCGGGCACTGTAAAGCTGTAGCATTTTCATTAGAGTATTTCATTATTTTTCCTTTAATACAAATTCTAAAATTGCATACTCGCCATTCAGATGAAGTTCGTAAATTCAATTAAAGAAATAGAATGCATATTCTAGTTTAGTTAAGTGAAAGATTTTTCTTAAGAATGAAAAGAAACAATGTAGCTATGCTCTGAGTGATTAAGGTATTTGTTCTAAATAAATTTTACAAATATGTGCGAGTGAGAGTTTTACAAAATCAATTTCATTTTGAAGATTCTTTTTGATTTTTAAACTTCTTGTTTTATGCATTTTTTTCCTACAGACTGTTATTAAGTTTGGTTCTTACATGAAATAATAATCAACTGCAAGTTTATTCTGAAAAAAAAGAAAGAAAAGAATTTCAGTGCTTATATTTTTTTAAAATTAACCATTCCTCTTTGATTGAGTCCAACAGAAACGCAAAAGTTGACAAAACGATGTTAATTAGAACAAATTTTGAGCATGAACGACATTATTCTACTGAATATATGGCATCTGTATCAACATTGAATTTAAGTTCTGTAATCAAATATAACGTATTGTTGAGTAAACTCGACAATAAATATGATGTTCCATTGTACCAGAAGCTCTTGCATAGGTTCTTAGTTTCTTTTTCTTTCTTTTTTTATTTTTATTTTGAGCAGTCATGAATTGCTTACTAAGCTTTCAGTTGACCAAGGTTGATGTTACTTTGAGAGTGAGATTACTGTCTGGTTTTTAGCCTACTTTCCCGTTAAAAATAAAAGAGACGAAAAAAGCATTAAAATTGGCTTAATGCATCTAAAAAATGTCGCCAAGTCCAAAAAATATCGCCAAGTTTAAAAAATATCGCCAAGTAAAAAAAAGTCAAAAAGAAACAAAAAAATGAAATAAATATCGAAAAATTAAAAATTTGAAAGTAGGGTATTGAGATGGGGAATTTGTGCGTCGGTCGGTCGGTCTGTCTGTCTGTCTGTCTGTCCCCCCCTAATAACTTTTGAATGAACATTCCGATTTGGACAAACTTTTTTTTGTTGGAAAGATCTCGGCGAGTACAGCTCATTCCCATATTTGATTTTTTGATTTGAACAATTTTTGGTTCAACTTTGAGCCGTTCAAATAACCGGTCCCACGATACTAACTTTTTAATGAACAGTCCGATTTGAACAAACTTTTTTTTGTTGGAAAGAACTTTTCAAGGATACTTCATTCCCGTATTTACATTTCCGATTTGAACAATTTTTCGTTTAACATTGAACCGCTCAAGCAAGCTGTCACCCCTAATAACTTTTGAGTAAACAGTCCGAAAAAAAATGACTGACTGTGCAGACGATTTTTTGTTTATTTATTCATTTGTTTTATTAAATTTATTATTATTATTATTATTATTATTTTTGGCAGACGATTTTTTTTGTAACAAAAATGTTTCATTCACGAGGGCATTTTATTCTTTATTTATATTTAACAACTGGCAACGGATTAAAAGTGAAATTTGAGACATTTTATCAACGGACGAGTTTTTTTTTCTTTTTTTTTTTTTCTTTATTTTTTTCTTTCTTTGATAAAATGTGTTTTGATGTACTTTGTACTTTTAATTTTTTTTTTTGAAAACAATTGAGGAATTTTCTACGGAAGAACTGTAACAGTTACATTCTTTAAAAGGTGCGACAAAGCTTTATTTATTCATTTATTTACTTTTTATGTGTCTATTTCATCTGATGAGAGGGGTATATTTTGCTTTTAGAAATCAGCTTCAAGTGCTAAAAAGGTATGTTTGACATAATTTTTAGTCTTAGATAATCAAGAGAATAATGATCAGATGCTAGAATGCCGATGTCGATGTACGGGAAAGTAGGCTCGTTTAGTTCTTGACAGAACTTCTTGTTCTTTTGTAAAATCTTCCGCGTATTTACTCATGCGCCAGGTCTTCTCCAATCTTACCAAAATAGGGATGATAGGTAAGATAACAATAATCGGAAGAATAACAAGAAGCATTTTGAGCCGTATGAAACAACGTAGAACGATGTTAATTTCAAATACGGAGTTTAGTTGAATGTGTCAAAAGGATAGCAAAAATGCAAGTTTTAAATCGAAAACTTCAGAAAGTTCCCATTCACAGCCCATCACCCCCATCCCTTTTCAAGTGGAGAGGTTCCCGAGTGATAGGCGCGGATTTCACGGACGGACAGAAGTCCGTTGTTGTCTTGTGCCAGCCAAGCTGGCCAGTGCGGTGCGCTGTTTCACTTTTCCAACCGTACCGTCATTTGGTTTGAAGTCAGACTTCCAGAGTACGCGCATGCCATAGGGACCCATTCATGAAGAAGGCAACCATTCATAACAAAGAAAGGAGAAGGACAGGAGAGAGAACACACATCCATGCCCGAGCCGGGATTTGAACCCATGACTTCCCCATCCAGGTTAGACTTCTCAGGTCCCTAGACAAGGAGCCCGGCTACTAACTTTTTGTTTTTGTTATTTATTTAGTGAGATTAACTTTCGTCGTCATGGTTACAAATCTTCTGCGGTTTGAGTTTGTTCAAAGCTTAACTGAAGCAAATTTTACATTAAAAAACGGGTTTCTTTGAGCAAACTCGGGTTTTTAAAAAATACCACAATAAAATGCGTAGTAAATATAATTTTCATGTTGAGTGTACGGGTACAAATTAGCATAATAATTATACCTTTATTACCGCATCCTAATTGCCGTTCTTTATTTTAATGTACATGCAACGTATTACTTAATCTAGTAAACACCATTCGAATTACATTGGGTTAGAATTTCTTTGCCATTTCCATTCCATTCCGTTTGTAGAAACAAGATACCGAACGAGTAAGATCCTCTCGCAATTCGTGATTGCGAAAAACAAACTTGAATTCAAGGAGTCGAAATTAAAAGGAATGCTTGAGGCTGGATGTTTTTTCTTTCCTTTTTTAAAAATCACTAAAGGCAAAATAAGAATGAGAATTTCACTAGAAAAACCAAATTCATTCCTGAAATGAACTGTGAGAAATTTGAAAGACGAAGCCAACTAATCAGTATCACTTCAAATAAACCGCAACCTATGCGGGGGAACAAGATGGCTCGAGTGCCAAGTTGCATTATCATCTGAAATGCATTTAAGAAGATGCATTTTCATTTTTAGAACAATCTCTGATGGAAAGGAATGTTCTCTCTCTTGTTCTAAGAATCGATTACCTTTATCTTCTTTAACCAAATGGGGAGCACGCTAAAAATGCCCGGGAACGCCGTTATTCTCAATTAAGGCATTATTCCTTGGCTTTGAAGATTCGCGATGTTTATCGGCAGCTGTCATAAAGTTCGAAGTAGTCTTGCATTACACATGCTTTTGTCTCGCTATCTCATTAACACTATTTTCTAGGAAGAACATTTTAAATGTGCATTAAGGAGTAGCTTCGGATTTCCAACTATCGATTTTAATGTCGTAGGGCTATGTATCTCGGCATTAAATTGAGAATTTATAACAAGAAAGCCTTATTCGTAACTGCACCGGTGTGACACTTGACTAGTGCTTGTTAAATTGTGATCGACATTTTATTAAAGCAGGTTTAGTAAGGTTTTCAGTGGCAATGTGTATAAAGGAGTAACGTGCTGTCTTAGGCCCTGCAGTTCCAAGCATTTGAATTGAGCTTATTTTATGGTCTTTTTTTTTAAAACTTCGATCAGATATGTTGTTGCCTTGTGCCAGCTACATTGTAAAAATAAATGTTGTTTTTACGGTATAAAAACAGTTAATTTTGTAGTAATAAGCTGTAAAATTGCTGATTTTTCAGTACTGAACTGTAAAATCGCTAATTATACCGTAATAAACTAAAATAGCTAATTCCACCGTTTATTACCACGCATTTCATAGTTTTAAACTGGAACCTCAACTGCCAGCATTATACTGTTATTTTTGCAGTATAATACAGCTACATTTTACGGCAATAAAGTGTAAATATTTTAACTTTAGAGTAAGAAACTAAAATTGCTAGTTTTACAGTTTTAAATTGGAACCTCGGCTGCTAATATTATACTGTAAAAACAACAGATCATTTTTTGCAGTGTAGGCTGGCAATTTAGGGTGCGCTGCTTCCCTTTTCCAACTTTTCCAGCCAATTTGGTGTGAAGTCCGACTTCTACAGTGCACACATGCCATAGGTACCCGTTTATAGGGTATAGGCAGCCCTTCACATCACAACACATTGCCACAAAGGAAGAACAAGAACAGAGAAGAGAAAGTACATCCATATGCCCGAGGCTGGATTCAAACCCAGAACCTTCCCTTTCGCAGTTAGACTTCTCTGACCACTAGACCAGGTGACCAGCTCAAACAGACGTAAAGTACTTGAATGGCTGGTCCTTTCTTAAAGTAATGTAGTTTTCTACCATCCAATTAACTTGATGGCACAACGCGATAACCCTAAAAATTAAAACATAGATTTTTGAAAAAACGAATTGTGCCTTTTCTAAAAGCAAGAATTCATTTAAAAAGTAATATTAATGGTCGTGGTAACACAGATGTGAGTCTTAAATACTGTTCTAGATGAATTTTAATAAAATGAAGATTTCTGACAGCGAATACTTAGAAAACTTAATGGATCAGTATAATTAGCAAATTTTTAGGAAATAAAACAAAAACTCTATCGTATCAGTCATTTAAAGAAGCCTAACCTATCTTCTACTTTTAAGAATAGCGAGTTTCTGATTACTTGGTGGCTTATTTTTATGCAATAAAAAGTACATCGACAGTAACAAAAATTAAGTGTTTACATTTAACCACATAAATCATCTATTTCCCAGATTAAAATAACTATGTATTTTCTTAGAAAGTATAATATATTTTTCTTATAATAAATAATTAAATGTTTGACTTTGCGTTTGTTATAAAATTGATAATGAAGAGAAACATTCCGTTTTCTTTTTTTCAAATTTATTTTTCCGAAAACAATGCATTACCCTAAGCTCTAACACATTTATTATGATGCAAGGAGTAGCGTTCGATAAAGCTAATTACCTTAAGCCAGAGATTCAATTAATAAAAGAGGCCTTTTAATAATGTTTGCGTTCGTGTTTCTTCTTTAAGCCACTGAAGGACTCAAAATAGGGTTGAAAGTATATACTCTTTTTGGTTCCCCTCCTCAGTAAGCAAGCACTTCAACCGCTCGAACAGGATTCAAGCAATTACTGAAAATTAGGAAAGATGAGCTCTTCGCCTGCCCTAAACAGGAGGGTCGATGGAGAACACTATTTTGAGGCAAATGCGTGCGTGTGTCAGGGCTCTGAAGATCCCTTATTTCAGAACCTGAATATGGATTCTAGCAAAAATAAACAAAATAAATGGCGGTTTAAGTATTGAAAACTTTCCAATGATAAGCTTTCCCCACTGATGTAAAATGTTTGGTATTGCAAATTCACTACTGTCACGCACTCATTTCAGTTCCATTGCATACTAATCAAATTACTTACGATTACAATAACTTAAGCATTTTGACATATAATAGCGGTTGAGAGACGTCATTCAAATCAAGTGCCATTATAGACTTTGATGTCCTCGAAATGTCATTCATTTCAGTTGCCATTGTAGTCTAAGGCGTCATTCAATTCGGTTGCGATTGCAGACTAACATCTTTCAGAGGTCATCCATTTAATGTGCTATTGTAGACTTTGATGCCTCGAGACGTCATTCATTTCCGGTGCCATTGTGGACTGACAAGTCTGAGACGTAATTATTTTCAGTTGCCATGGTAGACTGACATGTCTGAGACGTCATTCAATTCGGTTGCGATTGCAGACTAACATCTTTGAGAGGTTATTCATTTCATGTGCCATTATAGACTTCGATGTCCTCGAGATGTCATTCCTTTCAAGTGCCATTGTAGACTGACATGTCTGAGACGTCATTCATTTCCGTTGCTGTGACAGACTAACATCTTTCAGAGGTCATTCATTTTATGTGCCATTGTAGATTCCGATACCCTAGAGACGTCATTCATTTTATGTGCCATTGTAGATTCCGATACCCTAGAGAGGTCATTCATTTCAAGCCATTAATTTAAAAGCATTCCCCCCTATGTACTTATTATCCATTATCATCATTTTGCAAAGATATTACAAAATGCACTCATACACTAGGTGGCCAAAAGTATCCGGACACTTTCAAAAATTCACATTTTTACATATGGCTGGAGAAATAAGTGATCAATTGTTCTTTAACTTTAGTCATACAAAATATAGGCTTCACCGAACATTTCCAAGTTGAAATTAAATTACCCTTGCATTTGGGGGACGATAAGAAGGGGGGTCGAAAGAATAACCGCTTTTTGACCATAACTCTTTGAAAATAGCTCGGAATAAGCTATGCATTTCAGTAATTAATTAGCATACTATGTATAATTACTATACAAATTCAAATGAACGCACCACTCTTACTTCCGAAGATATGAAACATTTTTTAAAAAACGGCAATTTTATTTGAAGGGTTTTTGCTCATAACACGCAGAGTTTTTGATCAAACCTTATCAAAACTTCAGGAAAGATGACAAAATACAAGAGAAAGAACATACTAAAACGGTTTTTAAAAATATTAAAAATCCGATGAGATATGAACGTTAAAAGGAAAAAAAATTTCACGGCGCATGCGCGAACGACAGAAATTTATAACTACAGAAATATTGTAGCCTGGTATATACTGCATCTTATAAAAAAAGTTCCAGTTGAATATCATGAAAATTGAAAAAGATATCAGCGACCTAGTGAGCTGTATTTCATTCATTCGCAGACAATACATACATAGTGAGGGTCTGTCCACAAAGAGCTATTTTTAAAATAAAGGTTATTTCGTCATCGTTCAAAACCAACGTTTCAGGGGGTCTCCGGATACTTTTGGCCACCTACTTATAAAGTCTTTTTGGCCGAATGGGCGAAATGTGACTTCTATGCCAAATATAAATTTTTAAACAGTATACAATTTAACATTGAAAAATATGCTCGATTGTCCCCACACTATTTGTGAACAACCCCTCTCCATTTATGAATTGACTGCAAATGAATGAATTACAGCTCACTAGATCGCTGATATCTTTTTCAATTTTTACGATATTCAACTGGAACTTTTTTTATAAGATGCAGTATACACCAGGCTACAATATTTTTGTAGTTATAAATTTCTGTCTTTCGCGCATGCGCCGTGCAAAATTATTTCCTTTTAACGTTCATATGTCATCGGATTTTTAATATTTTTAAAAACCGTTTTAGTATGTTCTTTCTCTTGTATTTTGTCATCTTTCCTGAAGTTTTGATAAGGTTTGATCAAAAACTCTGCGTGTTATGAGCAAAAACCTTCAAATAAAATTGCCATTTTTTAAAAAATGTTTCATATCTTCGGAAGTAAGAGTGGTACGTTCATTTGAATTTGTACAGTAATTATACATAGTATGCTAATTAATTACTGAAATGCATAGCTTATTCCGAGCTATTTTCAAAGAGTTATGGTCAAAAAGCGGTTTTTCTTTCGACCCCCCTTCTTATCGTCCCCCAAATGCAAGGGCAATTTAATTTCAACTTGGAAATGTTCGGTGAAGAATATATTTTGTATGACTAAAGTTAAAGAACAACTGATCACTTATTTCTCGAGTTATATCTAAAAATGTAAATTTTTGAAAGTGTCCGGATACTTTTGGCCACCTAGTGTATAAGAGAATTTTGCATTCACGAATCTAAATTCCTAAATTATTCGAAATCAAAAGAACAGCTGCATTCAAACTGGAAGCTCATCTGAATCGAAATCACTGTGACGGATTCAAGGCATATAACTGGAATCGCGCGTTAGCAGAAGTTGTTGAAATAAGTGTTTTTTCTCCCTTCAAAGAAACAAGCAGAATCAAGAAAATTATTTCAACGGGAAACGCCTAATATTTTCCCCGAATCCATTAAAGCAAGAGTTCTACACGTGTTATTACACTATTGAGCAATATTGACCAGGGAAAGCGAAGAAAAAAAAAAAAAAAAAGCTTAAAAACCGCAGCAGCTAAGTTAACGAACACGACATTTTCTTGTGTTAAAGTGGAATGGCAGTTGAAATGGGGAGGGGGGGGGGGGTTGGTGAAAGCTGGAGAATATCGATACTTCGACCGCGTACTTAAG
>JAXGGA010019707.1:0-19568 GCA_038373865.1 Uloborus plumipes
TTTTCAACCAAAGACAGACTATTTCAAACTATTTTCATTAAAAAAAAAATACAAAATAAGAAACAAAGAAAATAAAATTAATTGTGAATTAATTCCATCATCCCTTAACCTATATTCTACACGAAATGCAATGTGCAATAAAAGTCTTGTTCACGGTAATTGGAAGAATTTGAACAGATGTCTCTGATGCCTGTCAAGTTGTTCACAGGAGCAAAATTTTAGTCCATGCTACCCAGCCAGAAGACGAGATTTTTCACGAAATATTTGTCAACGAAAGACACTCTTTCAAACTATCTTAGTTTAAAAAACTATAAAATGATAAGAAACACAGAAAATGAAATGAGTTGTGAATAAATTCAACCTTATCCCTTATCTTATATTCTACACGAAACGCAATGTGTAATAAAAGTCTTTTTCGCGGTAATTGGAAGACTTTGAACAGATGAGTCTATGATGCCTGTCAAGTTGTCCACCGGAACCAAACATTAATCTGCGTAACTCATCCCATAGCCAAGATTTATTACGAAATATTTTTTCAACTCATAAACAGACTTTTAAAACTTAACTTCATTAAAAAAAAATAGAAATTTACAAAAGCAAAAATAAATAAACAAATAAAAGGTTGACTAAATTCATCTTAAAGCATATTTTCTACTCGAAACGCATAGTGTAACAGAAGTCCTGTTCGCTGTAATTGGAAGACTTTGAACAGATGAGTCTATGACGCCTGTCAAGTTGTTCACCGGAGCCAAACTTTAATCCGTGTAACTCATCCATAGCCAAGATTTACTACGAAATATCTTTTCAACTCATAAACATATTTTTCAAATTATCTTCCAAAAAAAATAGAAATTACAAAAAGCAAAAATAAGTAAATAAATAAACAAAGCATTGAATAAATTCATCTTATCCTATTTTCTACACGAAACGCAAGGTGTAATAAAAGTCTTGTTCGCGGTAATTGGAAGACTTTGAACAGATGAGTCTATGATGCCTGTCAAGTTGTTCACCGGAGCCAAACTTTAATCCGTGTAACTCATCCCGTAGCCCAGATTTATTTATGAAAGCCGTCGCGTCATCGAATTTCCATCAGAGAAAACTTTGGCGGCGTCGAACTCGGGGAATCAATAACGGATTTTTTGATGACGGAGGCTCCAACAAGGTGAGAAGGAGTTCCCGGAGCGTATTACGAGGAGGCCCCATTCATCAACGAGATGATGTCTTAGTTATTTTCCTGGGATAAGGAGCTGATAGTTTGTTGTTCGTGTGTTCTTTCACGCCCTTCAATCATTTTGTTTCTCGCTGCGGGAGGTAACAAATAATTGAAACTAAGTGCGATAGTTGTAGGTTGTTTACTGTAAACATGATCTTGTTCAGGGCAAAAAAAGGGAATCAATCCGTTTTAGCCCTTAACTCACGCGGGCGTAGTTTTGTAGCGTAGGTGGCGACTTGGGGTGTATGTAACTCTTAACATTATTTTCTTATGCACTGGATAAAATTTTGCAAACTAATGTATGAAAATTGTCAGTGATTTTTGTATTTATTTATATAATACTAGCTACTAGCAGTACTAGCACGGCGATGCGCGTGCAATAAATGTAAACTGAATAAATTTAAATTCACTCCAACCCTCTGAAGTAAAATTATTATATTCTTCAATTCAAATGTGCTCCACGAATTTTTATATTACACTAAAAGTCATGTTAAAGTTTAAATCAATTCGCCGAATAAAGCAAAAAAAAATAAGTTAGGTAAGTAATAGGAGATATTAATTACTCAAATTTAGTCAATTTTCAAGGCTTAACTTAATACGCAAATTTAAACCACTATGTGTGTTCAGGGCCGAAAGAGCAGTTTGTCTGGAAAATGGACCTATTGTTTCAGTTTTGCGTATGGAGTTGCGTTGAGCCTTGAAAAATGACTAAATTTGATTAATTAATATCTCCTGTTCTAATTAAAGGAGAGAAACGTGCCAAAAGTTTTCTTTTTCAAAAAAAAAAAAAAAAACCTTTCCAGCGATGTATAATGTTAGAGGGTGCGGGAAAGGCCCGCCCCCCCCCCTCAATTTGGCAGAATACTCCAAAAATGACTAATAAATTAATTTAAAAATAAATAATTCGAAATATAGAATTCTGCCTTTGAGGTGCAGTTACGTTCAAGGTACGAGGATACATTCGAATTTTGTGCTAAGTTTCAGGTCTGTAGGTGCTGCGGAGACTTCTAGACATTGGTTACAAGCAAACAAACAGAGTCCGTCATCTTTATATATTTCGATATCTGTGGCAAAAGCTCAAGACTTGCAGATGGTTTCTGCTAACTTAACTATTAAAGAAAAATTGAATTCTGACAGCTCAAATTTAAATTATGTTTTTTGTATTGAACAATGGTGATAAGTGTGTGTATGTAGGCGTGTATACGTTGCCATGCGCGCGTGTGTGCGTGCTCCTTCCCTATCATGTGCTGCAGGGGCTGGAGAGTTTGTCCGAGTAGGTGGAGCACTGGGACGAGAGACGTTGGCAGAGTGTCAAGCTTAAAAATGGACAGTACGACGTTTGAGGTCCAAAAAGAACACATATCGCTGCTTGAAATGAACAGTGGCATATTTGCAAAACACTACTTTTCACTAGAGCGTTTCAAAGTTTTTGCAGTAAAACGGTAGTTTGAAGTAAAATGGTGTTAAGGGTAGTTATGCCGAATCAACTTATAGAGACATAGACGTTCCTTCTCCAAGCACTTCTTCAGAACTGACGCAATGGCGGCTGTGTCGTTGTTTACTAGTAGAAGCGCGCCAAAATAATAACTATGCACAACGACACCAACGATTGCTGCGTGATATTTTGAAACTAGAGATATGCCGATATTACCACAAGAAAGAATAAAAAAAATGAATATTTTGATGTAATAAAAAAAAATCGATTTTTGCAGATATGCCACTGTTCATTTCAAGCAGCGATATAGCAATTTGTCATTGCAACGTAAGTGGTGTGTTTGAGTGTACGTAACCCCAACACTATATTTCTTGTGCAATATAACTTGCATCAATATTTGATTTGTTTACTTGTTCAGATCCAATTAGTTTCTAAAATGTTCTTGAAAAATAAGTTTGTTTCAAAATTTCTCAATCATAATCATAAATTCCATATTCGTTTAAAATTATTTTTATTATCTGATTAACTTTTGTGATTCATTAACTGAGGCTCGACGTTATCAGTTTCCATCTAATGAAACTGCATAGATTATGACATAGCACTTCTCTGGGCATTAAATGTTGGAAACTTTACACTTTGGGGGGAATTTCATTATCTAATGTCTCTCGAATTCCATTAATTGAAAATTCATCCGAGTTTAAAATGATTCCGAGGTGAAAATGACGCTAATTGTGCCGGAAACTTATAATTAACTTTATGAAATAAATCATTGCCTTTATTACATTCAATTGCAGATATCAGATGCAGTGAGTAAATGGTATGCGATGCTAAATCCATGCGCTTTAATGTATAAACGCTACGCACTTTCTGTGATAATTGCCACGGGCAAATTTGTATAAACTCACATGAAGCGCCATTTTTGAGTTGAAAATTATTCAGATCAAACTATGTCAGCTTATTTTTCAAAGAATGTTTATGTAATATCGTACATATTCACGAATTTTCAGCATTCATAGAAAAAATAGAAATCCTAATTGTTAAAATTTGAGATGAAAACTTAATTCATTTAAATATTCAAGTCTAAGCTGCAGTCTTTTATTTTATGTATAACCCCTTTTCTCCCTAGCGCTTACTATTAGTTTTAGTTTTCGGCGAAGACTGAAAAGTTTGTCTACTCTATATAGAGCAAATACAATAAAAGCTTTTAGTATAAAACTATGTTTGAAAAAAAAATGAACCGACTTCAAAACTTCAATTGGCAATTGCTCTAAGAAAGAAAATAATAATTTTATTCTTTGAACACCATCGATGCTACTTTCACACATAACATTTGAAGTAGGCACAAAAACACTTTATCGAGTAACATGAAACTACAACTCTATAAAAATATAAGTTTTAACTGATCCAGGTTGTTTTGATCGTCTTAGCATTGACAACCACATATTTATGTAATGGTACAAGTACTCTGTTTATAATTTTAAAAGGGTTTCTTTGCATTATGTTGGCAAAATATGGATAAACAATCATTTTACCTATTGTTTTTGCTCCGGCTTCAAAACTCATGTTTAAAAGTAGTATCTGTGGTGTTCAAATAATAAAATTATTTTTTATTTTTTAGAGCAAACCGACTGAAGTGCTGAAGTCGTTAAAATTTTTTTAAAACATATCTTTCTTTTATTCTTTTTAGTGTAAATGTACTTCAAAAATAAGGTGTAATTCCCTTATGAAAGTTCACCTAATTTTCTCAAATAAATGCTCCATAAAATAACTATCTAAAAAAAAACTATCAATGCGTTTAAAGTTTTAAACGACTGACACTAAAAGCTAATCATTGTTATTCTCTGGTATCTATTTGTGTGCTAGTTTTATCAAAGCTATTTAAATATTCTCAGCTTTTTAACTAAATTATTTTTCAAAGCAATTCGAGTTACTCGAGATAGAAATAATACGTACGTGGCCCGTTATCTATTATCAGCATTAGATGAAGATGCTGGCAATAGATAACGGGAGTCATTATGTGAAGATCATTATGAATTTCATTATGTGCTCCATAGTAGAATTCCTTCAAAATTGTTGTTATGATTACTATTTCCCTCGATTTTCTGCATGATCTTGTTATCATATTCAGACCGTGAGACAATGGGACCAACTGGAAGGTATACCAATTTAAACAAAAAGTTTTTAAAATCAGTCCAGACGTCCTCGAGTAATCGGTGAGCATACATAAAAAAAATTCTCGGTCAAATTGTATAACCTCCTCCATTGTTGAAGTCGGTTAAAAATAGAAAAAATCACACAATAGATTGCTAACACAAGCCCAGTGGGATTGAAATACATAGCATTAGAAAATAATTTATTTTTCCGTGAAGAGAAGTCACCATAATAGAAGTTAGTTTTCATATTCAAAGCCGGCACTTAGAGGATTTAATGGCATCACTTTAAGAAGTCAATAACCTTTGAAACGAAAATGATAAATGGTTCCGTTAGCAACCCAATATGTATCAGGACATAGATCAAGATTTTAACTTTTCCTCGGGCTAGTTCATATCTAGAGTTGGTGGATGGGGGGGGGTGGGGTGCATGCAGACGATTTCAGCAGCATCCTCGGACGACATCTTCCCTCCGTGGGCATGATGGATGGCGGGTCAAAAATGTAATGGAATGCTTTCCGCGTGTCTCGAGGCATGACATTATGGCTATTTCTCAGACGATTCAACTGGAAGATCGACTTGCTGGAATTGTGAACAGTTTCATGAATTTATTTGGATATTTGAAAGGAGTGATATCTGTGAGAATCAGGTGGACCAATATTGATTGGTATGCGATGGAATATGAGGACTAGTTAGATACAATAATGAATTGGACGGAAGAGCTTAGAGAATTTAGCATATTTTAGTATACTATCTGCTTTGCGCGGCTTTGCATAGTCTGCCTCGAAAATAAAACTATTATCTAGTGACACATTTTAAACAATCAGGTGAAAATAAGGATAAAAAAAAGCTGCACTGTGCACTGTTAATTTGTAGAACAGAGCAATTTTAGGAACCAAAATGTAAATTTTTACCACTTTAGCTTTTTTTTTAAAATTCAAAACTTTTTTTGTTGTTAATTTGAGTGAACATTCGGTTCCCCGGATTTTCTGGCGAACCCCCAAAGTATCGACCTCTCATAGTGGGCGAAAATTCCGTATGGAAAATCTTGAGCATCAAAAAACCCTGCACCGAACTTGTCAACGTTAACTGGGGATGTTAACTGGGAATTGGTGTAAGGAAAACTACCATAGGGGTTCACTGTGTAATTTCCTGAGCATCGAACGAATAATATGCGCAATTTTGTAAATATACCACGTAACTTGAATTTTCAAAGAAGGTAATTATAACTGGGAGGTTGCACTTCAACAGGGAAAAGATATAATGTAATTTTTAGAGCACCTCATATAAATTCTAGAGTACCAAAGAACTTGTGTACTAAATTTGATTAACAGCTGACGTAAATTTTTTATTTGTATAAAGAACAAAAACACACAAACATAAATCCTCCTTTCTTTACAGATCATAGGAGATCGTACATTTCACTTTGAAGTAGCAAAGGACATTTTAAGGACTGTCTTACTACATCACAAGTTTATAACAGAGAGTAGCTTATTCTGTTACGCACTAATCATAAATTCAGTTTTCTCTTACTTACTTTCGAATAACATGAATAGTGTAATAATGAAAACAGCTTAAATAGGTAGCAATCGAAACAGCCTATTCGGACTCTTTTTTTAACGAAAACATTATTTTCCCTCATCAGTTATCGAGACATAAGGTCTTAAAGTTTGCCGAAATGTTAAAAAATTGGGTCAAATTTAAAGAGTTGCCGTGAAATTGAAGGTACCGTACGATTTCAAAATCTGCATGCGACAGGACATTTATTGATAAGGCTTGTGAAATGTGGACGTATTACATTATTGTATGGTTTCCTGGTCAGAAGTCGACTTGAGGTACTCTCGTTTCATGATGAAGAAACATGGGAACAGTTTGTAATACAATTTCTGCTGAAATAGATTCTGAGGCTGTTTTAGAGTAAAGTAGACAGGCTAATTTCAAGGCTATAATTAAGTTTTCTACTATTGTGAGACATCAGCAAGGGATTGAAAACAATGCCACTAATTCATGAAATAGAAATCTGCAGGAATGAGTGAAAAGAACATTAGGAGAGAATGGACAACAACCGTATCCCAAAAGCTGCAAAGCAAACCAAACGGTACAAGAGGTAAAGAAAGGCCGAGGTGGATTGAAGTTTGACCCCGGAATACGTTTATGGTCTTCTGTTGTGATAATGATGATAATGCTTCTTTTACGTCAGGTTATATGTATAGTGCTCCTCTGGTAAGTTGACGTCCGAGATTTCCAATGCTTTTCTCTTTTTTTGGGTACTGGCAAAGGGACAATGCCGTGGATTTTAGCTGAAAGACTTTAACAAAACGACTACGAATGTAACCCAACTTAATTCCGTGCCAGTTACATTTTTTATTACCCCAAAAGGAGGTAAGTATGATCTTTGTCGGAGATCAACTTATCAGAGAAGCACTGTATACATTCTGTTCATGTGACCACTTTACGCTGGAGAGCGCGCATTACATGTAGAACAATATTGATAACAACGCCAGAAATATTTTCACTTACTGTCTGTTTTCAAATTTTCTAGATCATTACAACATTTTTGTTTTTTTTTCAGCTTCTAAATCTCACGTATTTATCAAGTTTAGAAGCTGTTCAGAATTAAACTATGTCCCAATAAAAATTCACTTCAGACCTGCTTAGAATATGAATCCCGTTTCTCTGGTTTGAAATAGAGGCGACGACAAAAGCAGAGCTAAACACTCGAAACAGATTGCAAATATGACGAAGTTGTTTAGTCAATATTTATTTATCCTGCTGTCATCTAACCCACCAAATACTCGTAAATATTTACAAAGATTTACTTATTATGGAGCTTTAAAAATTTATGTCTGAAATTCCACGTAGCTTAGATTTGATGCATTTGCATGAAAATGTTCTGTTTGCTTTCAAGTACAAATATTATCTGCAACAAGACTTGTATTTGTAGGAAAGCGATTTATAAGTATTTACCAAAGCCCTGAATTTTTAAAGCAGCATTTCCATATTATTTAATTCTTTTGTTATAAGTCTTAATTTTTCGGTTTGAAATATGATGAATTTTCAGTAATTTCACACGGGAAAGAGATAATTGCATGTATTTTTCACACTTTTATCAAAACATATTGTTACAAATCTTGTAAATAGTTGTTGTTTTTCCTGCCTTGCATCATTTTCATTAGTTTTGGTTTTATCTGACGTCATGTTGCAAAAGTATCTGAAGATATCACTTTTATCACTTGTATACCGGCCGTGTAACACTTTGCAGTTTTTACACTTGCCCTAACTTTAATAAGCGTGAAGACATTTTCGCGCTGAGTGTGTTTTTGTTTTCTTTTTACTAGAAGTTTCGTGAATGGATTGTTCGAATTTATGAATAAACAGAATACTCCAGATATTTCTAGAACGTAGTAGAAATGTCCTTCAGAATATAAAAAGCTGGCCTTGAACACAAGTCAGTCAGTTTTTCTCAGATGGGATTTCTGAGATGCTCGTTTTCGTTCGCTTGGCGAATGGTTGTTTTGCTTTTGTAATTGCTTAATTACTGTTCACGTTTGATACGTGGTGCTGAGTTACTGTTGAGAGTACAGTGTACTGTTTTGCTACCTAATTGCTGGATGTTTAGCAATTGTTTCCTGCTTTATTGTAAATAGTGTACATACTTGTAAATAAATTTCTAGTTATTTCCTCAAGATTGGAATGCTCATTTGAAGAAAGTTGAAGGTGCTACGGACTCGTTACAATTTTGGCGCCCAACGTGGGGCATCTTCAAGGACTTTCTTGGAATTACCTGTGAATTCGGACTTTTCTTCCTAAGGACTTTTTGACTTCGGAATTTTATGGTGATTACTCGAGCAATGGAGAAACAACTGCAAAAACTCCTTGATGCGATCAACGCTGTTAAAAGTGACATGACTGCGAATCAAGAACAATTAAAAAATGACATGGCTGCGAATCAAGAACAATTAAAAAATGACATGGCTGCGAATCAAGAACAATTAAAAAATGATCTGGCAACAAATCAAGAACAATTAAAGAGTGATTTAACCGCGAGCATAACTTCAAGTCAAGAAGAAATTAAGAGCGATCTAACGTCAATGAAAAGTTTGGTGGAAACTAAATTTACCAACATAGAAAATAAAGTGGAGGTTCTAGAAGAAAAAGTTGACAGCGTTGAGAACCGAATCACCACATTAGAAAACCATATGGAAAAGAAAATTAAAGAACTTGAATCGAAATTATCAGCATCCTGCAACAACTCAAGTGACTGTGTAGCTGCAGCTGGAACTTTTCGTTCATCCATTAAACTGGCCACATTTGACGGGAAGACCTCGTGGAATATTTACAAGAAGCAGTTTCTCATCGTTGCAGAAGCAAACTCCTGGGACTCTTCCACGAAAGCCTGTCAACTTGCAGCCTCGCTGAGAGGGGATGCAGCTGATATACTACAGACCTTCCCAGAGGACAAGCACCATGACTTCGAAGCCTTATCATCGGCCTTGGAGCTTCGCTTTGGCGAATCCTGCCAAAAAGAATTCAGTCAACTTCAGCTCAAATCCCGACTCCAGAGGGCTGGAGAGACTTTGCAAGTTTTTGCAGCAGACGTTGAGAGGCTTTCCCATCTCGCCTTCTCGGACTGTCCTTCGGGTGTTCGCGATAACCTGGCCCTGAACTACTTCATAGATGGAGTGCGAAATCCAGAGGTTCAGACGGCTCTCCGGATGGCGGACATTAAGGATCTTAAATCCGGTCTGGTTTACGCAATGAAGTTCGAGGCTGCACAGCAAATGTCCCGCAAGGATCGCCATTCGACCAGGGGCGTGGAAGTGAGTGCCTAAGATTTGAACTCAACTCGTCTCTCGGACATTGAGCGACAAATCAAAGAGATGTCGGGGACCCTGAAGAAGATTGCGGCTCGCAAAGACCAAGGTGGACAAACACTGAAGTGCTGGAAATGTGGCGGTGAGGGCCACGTACGAAGGAATTGCGAAGCTCGCCAAGAAAAGAAGACGTCTCCCAAAGTTTTCCAGATTTCCCCAAGAAGTGGCGGCTGCAACGGACTCTTCATTTACGCTTATGTGAATGGGTTTCCCTGTGAAATGATTGTGGACACAGGAGCCAACGTTACCATTATTAAGACTGATGTGGCTCGTCAATTTGGACTAAAGATCTTATGGACGCCGCCCTGCGTTACTCTCCAAACTGTGACAGGTGACAAAATCGAGATTGAAGGAAAAGTGAACTTAGAAATAATGTTCGGGAGTGCCACTTACCATCATACGGCATTCGTCGCTGACATTACAGATCCCTTCATTCTCGGACTGGACGTTTTGAGAAAATTTGATTTTTCTATCGACTTTAAAAATAATGAGCTGCACTCGATGAAGGAAGACATAGCAATTTTCAATGCTGAACGTAACTTAAAATCCGCTCATCAAATAATAGCCCAATCAGATTTATTGATTCCCCCAAGATCAGAAATACTAATACCTGGCTCCATCAAGGAAAATAACAGTTTTAAATTCGGCCTAATTGAATATCCTAACCAGAGTAATAGCCCAAAAGGAGTACTAGTGGCATCTACGCTTGTGGACCTTTCAAGGAATGCTATTCCTGTGAGAGTCGCCAATGTAAGTGAAAGACCGACGAATATCAAGAAAGGAGGAGTGTTGGCAACTTGTACTCCCGTAAACTGCATCATCAGAAGAATTGATTCCTCTGAGACTGTGTCTTCCGAATCCTTGACTTCGAAATTAATTGGGAGTGCAGCATTATCGAAGGATCAAAGATACGCTGCGGAAAAATTGGTGGACGACTTCAAGCAGGTGTTTCCATCTACACCCGAAGATGTTGGTCGCACGAGTTTAGCGCAGCATAGGATCGACACTGGAGATCATCCCCCTATCAAGCAGCATCCAAGACGACTACCGTTCGCCAAGAAGGAAGAGGTTGAGATCCTCGTAAAAGAGATGCAGGAGAATGACGTCATCGAACCCTCATCCAGTCCTTGGGCATCCCCTATCGTCTTGGTCCGAAAGAAAGACGGCTCCACCAGATTTTGTGTTGACTACCGACGCCTGAATGACATCACCAAGAAGGACAGTTACCCTCTTCCACGGATCGATGACACTCTGGACACCCTTTCCGGACACAAGTGGTTTTCGACCCTGGATTTGAAGAGCGGCTACTGGCAGGTGGAGATACACCCCGACGACCGAGAGAAGACGGCGTTTACAACCGGACAAGGCTTGTGGCAGTTTAAAGTGATGCCCTTCGGCCTCTGCAATGCACCAGCCACGTTCGAGCGTCTTATGGAATCAGTGCTGCGAGGACTCTCTTATGAATCCTGTCTTGTCTACTTGGACGACATCATCATCATAGGACGTAGTTTTGAGGAACATTTGGTTAATCTTAGGAAGGTGCTGCAAAAGCTAAAGGAAGCGAACCTGAAGTTAAGCCCGTCCAAATGTAATTTGTTCCGCCGTGAGGTGAACTACCTTGGTCACATTATCTCTTCCGAAGGTGTACGAACAGATCCAGATAAGGTATCTGCAGTCAAGGATTGGAGCCGCCCCGAAAATGTCCATCAGCTGCGAAGTTTCCTGGGGCTCTGCACGTACTACAGGAAGTTTGTGAAGGGTTTTTCCAACATTGTACGACCTTTGCATAAGCTGACGGAGAGCAAACAAAAATTTGAATGGTCCAAAGAATGCGAGGATGCATTTCTACAGCTGAAGGAGGCTTTAACATCAACGCCTATTCTCTCTTATCCTCAGCCTGAAAAATCCTTCATACTTGACACTGATGCGAGCCACGAGAGCGTTGGAGCTGTTTTATCTCAAGAAATAGACGGTAACGAGCATGTCATCGCCTACTGGAGCAAATGCTTATCCAAGTCGGAGCGAAATTATTGTGTCACGAGAAAGGAATTGCTCGCCATAGTTAAAGCTGTAGAACATTTCCATCATTACCTCTACGGCCGTAAATTCCTGCTCCGGACCGATCATGCCTCTTTAACTTGGCTTTTGAATTTCAAGAATCCAGAGGGCCAGGTAGCCAGGTGGATACAGCGGCTCCAGGAATATGACATCGAGATTAAGCACCGAAAAGGTTTGTCACACGGTAATGCTGACGCATTATCAAGAAGACCTTGTTCCGAGAACTGCCATTATTGCTCCCGAATTGAGAAACAGTACGGGATGACAATCCCTACTGCCTGTCAAGTTACTGCTACTTCATCATCTTCAGATCCTGATCCATGGAGTGACGACCAAGTTAGAAAAGATCAGCTTGAAGACCCAGACCTAAAGCCTATCATAGAGTTAATGGAAAAGGACTGTCGGCGACCTAGTTGGCAAGACGTTTCTATCTACAGTCCTGCAACGAAGAGATACTGGGCTCTATGGAAATCTCTCCAGTTGCGAAATGGCGTCCTGTATCGGAAATGGGAATCTGACGATGGTAAAGCATTCAAATGGCAGTTACTCATTCCCAGATCAAGAATTCCAGACGTTCTAAAGGAATTGCACAGTAGTCCGACTGGAGGACACTTTGGTATCCTGAAAACCCTCCACAAGGTTCGAGAGCGCTTCTTCTGGAGCAAGGCGAAGGATGACGTGGAGAAGTGGTGTCATTCTTGTGACGCCTGTGCTGCCCGTAAAGGACCGAAGAGAAGAAGCCGCGGGAAGCTACATCTTTACAACGTAGGAGCTCCTTTCGAACGAATCGGGATCGACATTCTTGGTCCTCTACCGAAAACTACTGATGGGAACAAATACATCCTCGTTTCCATTGACTATTTCACCAAATGGCCCGAAGCATATTCCATTCCGGATCAAGAAGCTACCACTGTAGCAGAGACTCTAGTCCAGCATTGGATCTCGAGATATGGGACACCTTTGCAGATCCACTCCGATCAGGGGAGAAACTTCATCTCTGCTGTGTTTAAGGGCCTATGTGATATCCTCAAAATTGAGAAAACTCGAACGACACCACTACACCCACAATCGGACGGCATGGTGGAGAGATTCAACAGGACAATCCTTAATAATCTCTCGCTTATGGTCTCCAAAAATCAACAGGATTGGGACAAGAAACTTCCTCTGTTCCTGCTGGCCTACCGCAGTGCTGTCCACGAGACCACCGGATATTCCCCATCACAGATGCTCTTCGGCCGAGAGCTTCGGCTACCTTGTGATCTCGTCTTCGGTCTCCCTCCAGATGCGCCTTCATCGCCTGAAGAATACGTCCAGGATCTCCAGGCCCGGTTGAAAGACGTTCATCACTTCGCACGGGAGCGAATCAACATCGCGACGGAGAAAATGAAGACCCGATACGACACAAGGTCCACTGGCCATGACTTTCAAGAAGGTGACAAGGTGTGGCTATGGAATCCCATCCGACGTAAAGGTCTGTCACCCAAATTGCAGTCGCATTGGGATGGACCCTACACAGTCCTCCACCGGCTGAACGACGTCGTAGTGAGGATCCAGAAGTCATCACATTCCAAACCTAGGGTTGTCCATTATGATCGGCTAGCCCCATACTATGGCCATAGTTCGTAAATTAAATGTAGAGCTACCATGGTAATTTGTTTGTAAATTTTGTAAATAACTTTTGCCTTTAATTGTTTGTAATATTTCTCTATTAATGTTATTATTTCTTTCATGTTCTCATTGTTATTGTTTATCCTGTTTACGATTGGTTATCATGTAATGTGTGCATCTGTAAATTTTCCCTTGCTTCCTTTCTGGGGATTGTACTGCCCGGGACGTGCAGTCCTTGGGAAGGGGGCAATGTTACAAATCTTGTAAATAGTTGTTGTTTTTCCTGCCTTGCATCATTTTCATTAGTTTTGGTTTTATCTGACGTCATGTTGCAAAAGTATCTGAAGATATCACTTTTATCACTTGTATACCGGCCCTGTAACACTTTGCAGTTTTTACACTTGCCCTAACTTTAATAAGCGTGAAGACATTTTCGCGCTGAGTGTGTTTTTGTTTTCTTTTTACTAGAAGTTTCGTGAATGGATTGTTCGAATTTATGAATAAACAGAATACTCCAGATATTTCTAGAACGTAGTAGAAATGTCCTTCAGAATATAAAAAGCTGGCCTTGAACACAAGTCAGTCAGTTTTTCTCAGATGGGATTTCTGAGATGCTCGTTTTCGTTCGCTTGGCGAATGGTTGTTTTGCTTTTGTAATTGCTTAATTACTGTTCACGTTTGATACGTGGTGCTGAGTTACTGTTGAGAGTACAGTGTACTGTTTTGCTACCTAATTGCTGGATGTTTAGCAATTGTTTCCTGCTTTATTGTAAATAGTGTACATACTTGTAAATAAATTTCTAGTTATTTCCTCAAGATTGGAATGCTCATTTGAAGAAAGTTGAAGGTGCTACGGACTCGTTACAATATCTAATGGTAGGTTAATATATGTCAAGAAATTAGGAAGATCCTGCCGACATGGATTTTAAAATAAATTTAGTAAGTATGTATAAAATGAGCGAATATTTCGAGCATTTGTATTCATTTGTGTGTTGGTTTTATTATAGATGAATTTCAACAAAGATGCTCTAAATTTCTTTTGTAACAATTAGTATCTACTAGGTGACCCGTGCGGAATTCCGCAAAAAAAAAAAAAAAACTCTAAACTTAAAATTTAATACGACAATTTTTATTGGCTTCATTTGCAAATCATCGCCATCTACTGCCGTCGTTCTGACAGCTTTTCAAAAAGATCAAAGACGCGTTCACTTTTACAACTACTACAAAAGTGATACCCTATATTAAAATCAAATACCCAAGGCTACTACTAAACTAAATACTAACGTTATCGCAAAACTACCATAGTATTTTGAAACAATAAAAGTTACAATTAAGGTTTACCGAGCTAAGCCTCGGCTTGAAATGTCGCATTTAAAATTGATTTGAACAACAAATGTATAAAGATTTTAACAGTTGAGCAAAAAATTTAACTTTTTCAAACTTCAATCGCTTATAAGTTGCTTAAACGTGGATTTTCGAGATTCTCGTTACGCGGCGCTAGCGGAGAAACGTTCTAAAGAACGCATTTTTTTTAATCTTTCGAATGAAATCAAAATGGAGACGATACGACAATTATTTCGCTAGATAGAGTCAATTTTGTGCCCAAAAATTGAAGTTCGAATAAAAAACGAACCGACACTTTTTAGAGGGTGGGTCTAATTTTCGTCAATAGCCCGCGGGATAAGCTTCAAAATCATAAATTTTCTTGCAATTCGATAAAGAAATGAGTGAGTTTCGACCGGGTATAGGATTCGGCTTAGAGAAATAATATATGGAGATTAGCAAAGTTTCTCAACACGTTTGTGTCTATTTTACATATAAGGTAGGAACATACCTTGCATGTAAAACATGTGTTTCAAAGTGTTAGTATGCAATAATGACATGGCAGGTTTGAAAACAAAGAAGAAAGCCCAGAATTCATGGGTAGAACTTCTAGTTAAAATAACTTTTAATGTGTTTTTCCCCGCACATAATATAATTTATATTTAAAGTACGCTTGTAAAATCTTTTGTATGTACGGTTTACATACATTTGTATGTATGTTTTACTATGTATGTTTTACATACATGGTTGCAAATAAATTAAAAAAAAATGCCCATAGTAAGGGACCGCTGATATTACATTTTATGTGTCTTTAAAGAAAAGTGTCTAGAAACTTTGTTTTTTTTTTATTCCGCACATAATATAACTTGTATTTAAAGTATGCTTGTAAAATCTTTTGCATGTATGTTTTACATACAAGGTTGCAAATAAATAAAAAAGCGCTTGTAATAAGGGATAAAACTTGTCCCTGAAATAACATTTTATGTGTATGTAAAGAAAAGTTTCTAAAAACTTTTGTCTATTTTTTACATATAAGCTTAATAACACACCTCGTATGTAAAAAATGCTTCTAAATGTGTTAGTAAGCACATTTTACTATCTAAGCAAGTGGAAGTAACCTTTTTGCAAGGTTACAAACTAGGAAGTTGGCTCATTTACTCATAGTTAGAACTTTTGGTTAAATAACATTTTATGATTTTTTTCCCATAGATTTACAAGCATATTTTACACTTTGTATGTAAAATATGCTTTTAAAATCGTTTGTATGCATGTTTTACATTCAAGATTGCAAGCAAAGAAGTAAACGAGCTAAAAAATGGAAAAAAATTGTTTTTGAAATAATACTTTATGTGTTTTTCAAGCAAAGTTTTTCTAAACCTTTTCTCTAATTTACAAAAAAAGTAGATAACACACCTTGAGTGTAAAACATGTTTTTAAAAGTGTTAGCAAGCACAATTTGCATGCATGGTTGCAAACAAGGATGTAGGCTTTCTTAATCATATCTAGAACTGCTTGTTATAAAGTTATACCATTTTGTTTCATAGAAAATGTACATTGTACATAAAATATTCTAGAAAAATCACTTGTACGTATAAATAGAGAAGGAAGTACGCTTAATAATGGATCATAAATTGTTGTGGAAGAAACACTTTGTAAAAAGGAAACGAAAGCAAAGTTTTCAGGCACAAATTAGTTGGGAAAACTGTATAGTATACATATGTTTCGGTGTTATAAGAAACCCCTTTTCAATGCATAATAGCGAGCTTATGGATGAAAAGATATTCGACAAATTTGTGCCTTAAAATGTCGCTCCATTTCTCTCTACTTTCGTAGAAGCAAAGGTATTTATTCAACACTTTATGTGTTTTTCAAGCAAAGTTTCTCCAAACTTTTATCTCTCAATTTCTGTATTGGTTAGATAAGTCGCATCTCTTGTTTTGCATGGAAGCACCAAAACGAATTAGGAGGAAAAACTGCATGCTTAGGTTTCAATGTCTCAAGAAACCCCTTCTTCAATATACAAGCTTATAGATGAAAAGACATCCTACAAATGTGTGCCCTTAAAACCTTATCCCCTTTCCCTCTACTTTTCAAGAAAGACACAAAGGTTCAACTCAACAAAGGACACTCTATGTGTTTTCAAGCAAAGTTCCTCCAAACTTTTGTCTTGCATTTTCCGTATTGGTTACAGAAGTCGTATCTCTTGTTTCGCATGGAAGCACCAAGACAAATTAGGAGAGAAATATATATACCTATAATAAAACCTATACATACGTTTCAGAGTCTCAATTAGCCCCCTTTTCAATGCAAAGGTTAATAGATGAAAAGACATCTTACAAATGTGTGCCTTAAAACCTTGTTTTATTTTCCTCTACTTTCCAAGACACAAAGGTATTTATTCAACACTTTATATCTGTTTAAAGCCAAGTTTCTCAAAACGTTTGTATCTGATTTTACGTATTGGCTAGATAAGTCGTATCTCTTCTTACGCATGTGAGTATAAATGCAACTTAGAAGGGAAAACTGCATACATAGGTTTCAGAGTCTCAAGGGACCCATTTTTCAATGCAAAAGCTAATGTATGAAAAGACATCCAACAAATTTGTGCTTAACCCTTTATGTCCCAAATTAATTTAGCAAATTTTGAAAATCAGTACGGACTAAGGCTCTTTACACCTTAGGGCCCCTAAGAAAACTGTTTCTGATTGCACGTACCATTTGTTGGCCTCTCAGCAAAGTATAAGTAGTGGTATTCAAAAGTTTCACATTTTTTCCAGCCATATAGGATTCATATAACTAAATTAATATAAGCGCGACTCCTAAGTTTCGTTGGGGCATAAGAGGTTAAAACGTTGCTCCATTTTCCTATACTATTCAAGACACAAAGGTATTTATTCAACACTTTACGTGTTTTTCAAGCAAAGTTCCTCCAAACTTTTGTCTCTCATTTTTCGTATTGGTTAGAGGAGTCGTATCTCTTCTTTCACATGGGAGCACTAAGACATATTAGGAGGAGAAACTGCATACATAGGTTTCATAGTTTCAATTAACCCCTTTTTCAATGCAAAAACTTAGGTATGAAAAAATATCTGACGAATTTCTGCCTTAAAACGTTGCTCCATTTTCCTTTACTATTCAAGACACAAAGGTATTTATTCAACACTTTATGAGTTTTTCAATTCAAGTTTCTCACAATTTTTGTCTCTCTTGGTTAGATAAGTCATATCCCTTTTTTCGCATGGGAGCAACAAGACAAATAAGAAGGAGAAATTGCATACCTAGGTTTCAGAGTATCAAGGAATCCCTTTTTTAATGCAAAAGATTATCGATGAAAAAACATCTTTAAAATGTGTGCCTTAACGTTTTATGTCCCAAATTACAAAAGTTTTGAAAATTAATAGGGTCTAAGGCTCCCTACGCCTCAGGGTCCGTAAGAAAACTACTTCTGATCGCAGGTACGATCTGTCGGCCTCGCAGTGAAGTACAAAGAGTGGTGCTTAAAAGCTTCAGCATGATTAAAGCCATAAAGGATTCATAACATTAAATGAATATAAGCAGGACTCCTGAGTCCCGTAGGGGCATAAAGGGTTAAAACATTGTTTCATATCCCTCTACTTTTCAAGAAAGACACAAAGTATTTATTCAACACTTTACGTGTTTTTCAAGCAAGGTTCCTCAAAACTTTTGTCTCTCATTTTCCGTATTGGTTAGAGAAGTCGTATCTCTTCTTTCGCATGGGAGCCCCGAGACAAAAATGTATCGATTATCCGGCCAAGGTTAGTGATGAAAGCGATCGGGGCGCCGGATAGGGGAGATCAATATCCCGGCCCCGTGCCGCCAAGAATCCGGACGTCCCGGATCGTTCTTGGGGGAGAATCCATCAGGCGAATGTCTTTCGCCGCTCTATGAGAGGAAGAGTTTCGAAGACTTAACTTTTGTATCATTATGACTTTTCTTTGGTTTTAAGATATTTCTAAAGAAAGATTCGTGACTAAGAAGTGTGTTGCTGGGTTTAGGGAGAGGGGAAGGGGGAGGAAAAGGAGCATGGGTTGAATCTATTCTGTAGTTTCTGGCTATGAGTTTTCGTGAACTACAGTCGAGCCCGCTTAATGGAGAATAACCATTTTGCCACGAATAAATACTCTAATAAGCGGGATATTCCACTTTCTGGATCAAAATAATTCGTATTGGTACATTGAAAATGTACAAAATTAAGCAGGCTATTCTTTAACAGTTATTGTAATAACCGGGCTCGATTGTAGTCCATGTAAATGATACTGAGAGAAAAAATCTCTTAAAATCATATAATAAATCTGCTGGTATGATTTAAAAAATTGTGTTAAATCTTTATATAACAAATTAACCACATTAAACAATTGAAGGACTAGGGAGATAAAATGGTTATGGAACAAAACAGAACTTGCGAGTAATTAAAGTTCAGAGTTTTATTGTTTTCTGGTTTTGTCGTTTGTGTGCGAATGAAATTGGTCTTGCGACATCTACTTTTTGATGTATCAAGTTTTATTTGCTTATTTGGATAAATTGCTTACTATTGTCCAGAGTGTTTATTTTTAAAAAGTTAACATAGCCTCTTCATCCTCCAAGCCCTTCAATTACCGCAGATTTCTATATATGTTTTATTAAGTAATAAACATTTAAAATTAAATTAATCTTTTTATGCTGCAGAGGAAAAATTTAAGCATAAAGTCTAAAAAGCATAAATTTTTGAAAACCTTGCGGACATGCATTGGGGGGGGGGGGGGGGGGCGGTAAAATTTGGCATGGCTTGAATTTATTTTGTAGTTTCTAGAGATGAGTTTTCATAAACCATACTCGACAGCAACTTAAGTTTACACTGACGTCTCTACTCGCGGAAGAAAAACGGAGTTAAGAGAAACCTTCTTGGC
>JAXGGA010019708.1:0-19568 GCA_038373865.1 Uloborus plumipes
TATTAATTGTAATGTTACTCAGACAGTGTTGCATATTTTATGCAACTGCCCAAATTTTAAAAGCATACGTTTTAAACATTTTAATAATTTTTATCCATCTTTGACGGAATTACTTGGGGATACACCCCATCATAATTTATTTCCCTTTTTACGTGAGATTGGTTTTATATCTCTAATTTAGTGTTTTTTGTCTCTGTCATCTTGTTGGTTTCGTCCTTGTACCATTATATGTTTCTTGTTTATATATGTGTTTTAAAAATGTTTAAAAAAAAATTTTAAAAACAGTTTCATAGGATGTCATTGTTTATTATACATTTCTGACTTTTGTCAAAATCACTTGACAGTTCTTGCTCTTATCTTATCATTTTAAATTTTAAATTTTATGTGTCTTGTTCTAAAATGCTATTAAAATTTTAGAAGTTTTCTATCCATTGTATTTTAAATGACTTTAGCTCTAAAATCTCTTCATTTTTAAATTAAACCATCGTTTGGCGCAGTATAGCCTACTAAGGCTCTTGCGCCAGTAAAATCAATACAACCAACCAACCAACCACTGAAGTCAGACTCACAGGCCTATAATTTCCTGCATTACCTCTAGACCCTTTCTTGAAGAGTGGTGTAATGTTAGCTAGTTTCCAGTCCTCTGGCACTATCCCTGAGTTATACGAAGCATTGAATATATTAACTATAACGTCAACTAATTCCTCTGCACATTCTACTAGAATTTTTGGATAAATATTATCTGGTCCCGGAGCTTTTGTGGTTTTAATTTTTTTCAAATAAAGTAATACATCCTCCCTGGAAAATACAAAGTCCTCAAGCTGTGTAGTAGCTCGTGTCTTGCTTGTGTCAACTGTTGAGATACAGTTATCGTTAAAAACACTGGAAAAAAAGTCATTTAGAACATTTGCTATATCACCATCATTCTGAATTAAATTTCCATGCTCATCTACTAGTGGCCCAATTTGACTATTTCGAACTTTCCCAGAATTTGAGTATGCAAAAAACTCCTTTGGATTCCTGTCAATATTATCTGCCAGCTTTTGTTCCAATTCTCTTTTCTGAAACCGTACCAAATACTTAAAACTACGCCTAGCCTCACAATACTGTAGCCTGTCTGCGCTGTGACCAGTTTCTTTTAATCGACGAAAAGCAGCTTGCTTACGGTTTAGAGCGTCCTTAGTTTCCCTAGTGAACCACATGGGCCAAATTTTTGTGTTTACCCCCTTTCTCCTAAAAGGAACAAAATCTCCAACTGTTTTTGCTAGTTTTTCCTTAAACTCTGTCCACTGCAAATTTACATCGCTATTGTCCAAACCTGATGAAAAAACCGCTTTCAAACTCTGCCGGAGTGCGACAAAATCAGTATTTCTGAAATTAGGTACAAACCTTAAATTTTTGTCTTTGTGCATATCAAACTTAATCCCAAACCTAATGCTGTTGTGGTCACTATCCCCGATATGCTCCCCTACACATAATGCCTGTACAGAACCTTCAACATTGCAGAAAACAAGATCCAAAACAGTATCCTGCCGTGTTCCCTCAGAAACAACTTGATCTAAAAAACAGTCACCAATTACTTTTAGAAATTCCTCTTCTCTACTATTATTGGGGTAAGAATTATTCCAATCAATGCCCGGAAAATTGAAATCCCCCATTATAATTACCGGTCCCTTACTCGACATGTCTCTAATAATACGATACATCTGTTCATCTTGACCCTGGCTTAGATTAGGTGGCCTATAAATGTTACCCAAACGTAATTTTTTACCCTTACCGCTCATCAATTCTAGCCAAACCATGTCAATATCATTAGGTTTGTCATTTATTGCCAATTCATTGCAAGTTAAAGTATCTCTAACATAAAATAAAACCCCACCACCTCTTTTACCTACTCTATCTTGTCTAAACAAATTATACCCAGGAATACACAATAAATCATCATCATTTTTGGTAGCCCATGTCTCGGTAACTCCAATTACATCCAAATTCTCATTTGTGATTATGCTTTTTAATTCTTCCATCTTGTTCCTAATACTGCGAGCATTGGTATAAAAAACCTTAAGTATGCTCAACTTGTTTTTATTCAACCCCTTACGATTTCTTGAATCAAAATTGTTAAAATGACTACTCTTATTTTCCTCCTTATTACCATTCCTAATTAAACCCAAATAGTTTGCATATTTTTGCAACCTTCTCCGTGAACCCTGCCCCCCTTTCAAACTTAGTTTTTTGACTCAGAAGACTCCAAAACTAAACCACTAACCATTTTAACCCCTGTAGAACTTAGATGCAGGCCATCCCTAGCAATCCAATCTCGCTTACAATAACACCACACGTCGATGAATCTGATACTGCGCAAATGGCAAATTTCTTTGAGAATTTAATGTTCTTTCTCATGTTTATCTCGAATGTTTTTTCCTGAAAACCTCTGTATCTTGAATTTTGATGACTCCCATTTTTGAATTTCATCTCCAGCCACCTTTATGAATGGTATAACTTGTGGAGACAAAAATCACCTTCTGCGCAATCATTCAAAGACTATGTTTGTACATAAAAGTATGCATTTACTTGCTACCGATATAGTCATCACAATTAGTAAAACATGGACTTACAATATGTCGTACTGTAAAATATTCAACAATATTTTTGCAAAGCAATCTATTAAGTGTAGCAAATGCACCCACAGCTCGATCATATAGCATCCTAAGACTGCAGTTTCGCCCTTATTATGGGCTCCTCAGTTAGGAATAGCCAATGATCGATCAACACACACACACACACACACACACACACACAATCTATTAAGTGTTTAACTTAGTTCCAATTGCTTGTTTTTGCGAATTTTACCACAACCTCTGTATCTCGAAACCTCCGTATCTCGGAATTTTTCTTCTGTCCCGTGAAGTTCGAGATAGACAGGTTTGACTGTAACGTTAAATCGTATGAAATTTGCGGATTGCTGCATACACTGTAAAAATTACAGGTTGCACAAAGCACCTTTAAGGGTGAAACGTTGTAGCACAAGCGGCTCTCTCTGAAGGTTGCCATTTGGATCCCCATTTTACCCTTAGGGTTCGGGTTGCCTTGGCGCACCCATGGGATTCTCACGGATTTTCAACGATTTTAAGGAATTCATGTCCTCATTTTCTTTAAAAGGCAGGTGGAAACTTGTTATTTAAAATACATCGTTATAATTGTGAAAGCAAAATCAAAGGAATAAGAACTCTGAAGGAGATGTAAAAGGCACCTGAAAAATATTTTATGCAGGTCTGTTCATCTTAATAGGGACCAGGTCCGTCATTTAGGGGGGGGGGCAGGGGGTCAATTGCCCCCCCCCTGACTTTGAGAAATCAATGTATTTACATATAAGTGGGCGTGGTTTTTGGTGTTTTCCGGTGAAATTGCATTGTATTTGGACCCTTTGCCCCCCCCCCCTGGAAAAACTTTAAATGACGTTCCTGATAGGGACCCACAAAAACATTGCGACGGGCCCACAAACCTGTAAATTCTGCTCTTGAGTGCTTGAGAAAACATTAATTTCGGTTTGACTATATGTAGTACAAGGGTGGTACTTACTAGGGATGCACCGAAAAGCAAATTGGCCTATTACCGATTAATGGGTTATTGATAATCGGCTCAGCCGATAAGTGATAAAGATGATTGTTTTTAATATTCTATTTTACCCATTTCATATTATTGTCAATAATATTACACTAACACATTGTTAATTATGTTAATTGGACATAAATTTTTTTAAAGTTAAGGAGGGAGAGTCTGTGGTGAGCACTCCAATCTATAGTACTTTCAATTTAATATTTTTAATAATTTGTAGCAATTTAATTCAAGACTTATTCTTCGTGAAAATTAGAGGTTATCTAAAAGCACTGTGCTAAGGAGAAAATTATCGCCACATGAAAAATGTTGCAACATTGTCAATGTGTATATTTATTCAAAGTAGGGGAAATAATTTATTTAAAACTTTACATCAACTGTGAATATTGTCACGGGGATAATGCTCACGGGGATAATGCTAGCGAAGACAACGTTAAGGTCCAATGAAGAGAACACTAGATGGTCTCAACTTGAGATCGCTTTATTCAGAACCAGGAATGAACGTTACATCTACTTATATACAATTTAGATAAATTCTAGAACTTTCCAGGCTCGAAAAGAGATCGAAATTAATAGAACATTCTAGAAAACACGGGAAACAGTAGAAATGAAATTTTAATGAAAGAAACACATTTTATCCTTGCTGGGATTCGCACCCGAGTTGTCCGCGTGCCAGGCAGGAACTCTACCACTGAGCCACCATTACCATTGTCTTGGATTGGAAGTATAAATTCGCTACAATATTATTTTTACTGTTAATAAAATTATTCATCATAGTTTCTTAGTGAAGGTATATTTAAAGAATTAAATGTAAAAATATTTTTTGACCGATATAGGCCCGATTTTGCTTATTATTAATAATCGGCAAAGTGGCCGATTATGGCCGACAAATCGGTACTGCCGATTAATCGGTGCTTCCTAGTACTAACTTTTTTTACGCAACGGTTATTATTAATATTAAATCCTGAGCAAACAAATCGCAGAGGAGGTAGGGTCATAAGTTTGATATTCGAGCATAAATACGAGGGCTGTAGTTCCCTTCCATTAAATCTTCCAAATGGAATTCTACCCCATCGCGCGAGTCGAAGCATTTCGATCTTTGCTTTGTCGAACTTATCAATTAAAATACTGACTGTAACTAAAAGAAAAAAAAAGTAAAGAGTTGGGCTGAGGTTGTAATAATTCGTTATGAGGGGTGGGGGTATATACTGAGAGGGGTTTTTTTCGTTCGTTTTATGAAAAATGTCGAACAGTTTTTTAGAGTCTCTGAATTATTTGCTCAAACTCTCAAATTGGATTGCTATGAAACCTGGCCATCTTTAAAGACCGAAAGTTATATTATGACGGATATAAGAATTTCAACTGCAAACTAAAGTAAAATGTTGATGATGAGATTTTTTTATTTAATATATTTTACAGTTTCGTTTCTAATGTGTATTTATTTTCTTATAGGTAATTAAATATATTTTTTTAACATTTGGGTTATTTTCTTCTTCTACCCAAAATATTCTGCTATGAATTATTGTCTGAATCTCAATTGGTAAGTTTCCGTTCATTTGGTTTTATTCTATTGTGTGGTTCGTATTTATGACTTAAAAACAGAAAATGATCCACAGTATTAATTCTTTTTTTTATATAAATAAGCAAGCTTATTACTCGGCATTGCCCGGTATTGCATTATGTTTCACTTATTTCATGCTGAAATAAAATATGGGTGAGTCTTAAATTGATAATTCATTGTTAACAGTAATCTTTGTTGGAAAATACTCCTATTTAAATGTGTTGAATTTTATCAATTTATATGCTTTAAGGCTTATCTCTATTACTCTATTCAAAATTAAAAGAAAATGGCCATTTTGAGACAAAAAATTTAAATTTTGAGCTTTTTGGATTTTTTTGTTAATTTAAAAACCCCACCTATGTGAATTCTAGTGCATTGAACCATGAAAACAAGATTTTTTTTTTTTTGCAATTTCTGAACGTTTTTAAACTGTGGAGCTGTCTTTCTCCTTTATTGGAGTCTATATTAAAAAATATGGGGAAAAAGTAAAAACGGAAAGAAAATGAAAAGCTACACATCAAGTTCAACAGACCCGAAAGCGATAAGTATAGTCCCCGAGTGCTCGGAAAATTAAATAAAGTACATAAAATAAAATAAAGTCCGTTTCAGTTTCCTTCAATCTGACTTGACGTATATTTTGTACCGGAAGTATTTTTGAGCTTTAAGAAACATTTCTACAGTACCTTTCTGTTGCCATCTGTGTAATTTAAAACATATCTTAGTTTAATAACTTCCGTGCTGATTTTTTTTTTCAGTGGCAGCAGTGCGTTTTACGATGATTGCTTTCCCTGGTACATGTGGAAAACGTTATGTCGGGCGAGGTAGGAAAAATAAATTCAGTGCGTAATGAAAACATGGCTGTTGGAATTTTGCTTTTACCCAGCGCAATTAATTAAATGCAGTTTCGCTCGATAATGAATTGTTTCCCGGGGAGTGAATTAAACATGATCTTTTGCAGCTTAACTTTTGTGTTTTACTTTTTGGAACATTGTCGGGGCCCTGATTTATTTCGTTAAACTTTTCGAAAGTGTTGGGGGCTTTGTTCTTGGCCCTTTGTTGTGCGGGTAAGAGACTTAAAAGTCGGTGGCTGAGGATCTTTTTTTTTTTTTTTTTGGAAAAGGTTTTTTTTGACACCGGCTGTTTATTGCGGGTGTCAAATTCGTCATTTTCAAAAGAAGGCGCTTAATTATTTTTGAGAAAAGTGACGTGAAAGTTTTAATACTTTATTATGACTTGTGACAGTTGATTATTTTGTTTTGTTTTGTATTGGCTTCACATGATTTACTGTGAGGATTTTCGGAGAAACCTCAAAGATTTGCTGCATTTTAAAAATTTCTACGTTGATTTTTTATGGAATAAATGTTCATTGGATATTTTATGCGCTAGCTTGAAGTTTAACCAGTGTTTTGCTTTAATAGTGGTATTTGAAAGATTATGAACGTATCTTGGAAAGAAACAGTTTATTCTGTCATAATAAAGTTTTTTGAAGCATTGCTATACCAGTACCTAAATATCAATTGAAAGCATGGGATGGATTCAGCGGATTTTATTCTTGTTCAGTCAATGTTTTTTAAAATATTTTTTTTTTATTTTTTATTCTTTTACTTGCAGTTTTCAGTTAATCAACTAAAAACTAAAATGTTAGGGCCATGCTCCACATCGACGTAAAGCAGAAAAAATAGGCAGAAGCGTAAAATGGATTCAATGGTGTTCCTATGGAAAGTACCCGGATTTTCGGTTTCTGCCTTCAGTTTCGGTCGCGTTTTACGCTGATGTGGAGCATGGCCCTTACTGTAATTTCTTTATGAATCTGAAATTAAACAGATAAAAAAAAAATCTGAAACTGCTTGTTTAAAAAGAACAACAATAGTGCTGTAAAACTGCGTTTGCCACAAATCCAATGTCCTTTCATTCTCAATTGCCTATCAATTTTCCGAATCCGTCTCTTATTCGAGAGTTAAGAATCCCCCCCCCCCCCAAAAAAAAAGGAAAAAAACATCATCACTTAAAAGGAAGGAGAACACTCTCGGTATGTTAATTATTGCTGTCAGAAAAATAAGTCATTTTTAGTCGATTTGATGTTTTTCCCCCAGCCACATTATTTTTTTGAATGTTTAAAGTCCCTCGCATTGTTTAGAATCTTTGAAAGAAATATTCACTCCTAGTGCATTGTTTTTTTGTTATGAAACCACATCTTTAAATCTTAATAACTACATTATGACACCGTATAAGTGTTTCAACTAAACAATAAAAAGATTTCTCACAACAAGGCAATCTGATGCAAAATTAAAAAAGATTTTGAAATAAAACGTCATCACCTTTTCTGAATTTATTTCCTCTTACCCTAGCATTTGTGCCTCCGTTTTTACTTCCTTTTACATAGTAAAGGAAATATTGTGATCGCGAAGAAAAAAATCACTCAAATTTGAGTCTAAATTTTGATTTTGCTCACCCCCGAATTAATGTTCAGTCGTTTTTTCGACCTGTCAGCACGTGCATATGTACCTACCAACATATAAGCAGCCGAAAAATCCTTTTCAACCACCCCCGAGTTAATTACGACGAGTTTTCTCGTGACGTCTGTATGTACGTATGTGCGGATGTATGTGCGGATGTGTGTGCGGATGTATGTGCGGATGTATGTGCGTATGTGTCTCGCATAACTCAAAAACTATATGCCTTAGAAACTTCTAGCTTGGTATGTAGGCTCTGAGGATGGTCTAGTTGTGCACCTCCCTTTGTGGTTGCATTCGAATGTTCCCAAGGGGGTGTTTTACCCCTTTTTGGGGTAAATCAGTGTTAATTTCAATGCAGACTCAAGTGATATGAATTGGCGCCACCACTTGGCGATATGTCGCCAAGCTTTTGGTCGCCAAGTGTTTGACGCCAACTTGGCGACATATAACCAAGTTGGCGACAAATTTGGCGAAAAAATTATTTTTTGAATTTGGGTTCAACTTGGCGCTATTGGCGATATTTTGCGAAAAATTCACTGAATGATATTAAAATCAGCAATATTTAGAAAATTAACCATTGTAAAATATTTTTTGCATTGTTTCGTGGCAGATTAGGGGAGCAAATATTTGAATTGTTACCTTGCTCACTCCAAGCACTTTTTTTTAACACTTAAGGCAACTACTAAGAAATTAACACGTAAAAGGAAGTAGTGTGGGGTCCATACCAGATTTTTGAATTTATATTCCATCTCAATGCAAGAAAGTTGAAACTTATTACAAAATGGCAATCAATTTGAAACATAATTAACCGAAAATTAAAATATCGTCTGCTTCATTTTAAATGTTCATTCTTCTTCGAAACTTCCGCCATTCAATTCTACGCGAGACAAGAAGAAAAGAGTAATTGAGAAGTCAGCCAGCAATTCCGGCTCTAAATTCGGAACTATTACCGGAGCAACGGAAAGTATTGAGTCCAAAACAGCCCCCATTAGGGAGAGACGGAATAATTCTCCATTCCAAGTACCTGTGACTGGGTCATTTCGAACTGCTGCCTTGACCCCAGCGTAGTGGACGCTGCTACGGGTCTCCGGGAATATGAACCGCAATGGGCAGAAGCCATCTTGGTTCTCGGGTTGTACTTTGGCAGAATTGGGTGGTTTTCTTGCAAGTTTGCAGGGCCTGGGGGTAACTGCATAGGAGACCGGGGTTTTGATTGTTTTAATTATGCATATCATAAATTTATTTTCTATACCCATGAACATTCTCATACACTGTAAAAACTAGATATTGTTGTTACCGTATAATACAGCTAATTTTACAGCACTAAACTGTAAAATTGCTAGTTTCAGTTTATTGCAGTGAATTTACAGCTTTAAACTGAAACCTCTGCTGCGAGTGTTAATCTGTTTTTTTACAGTACAATACAGCTAGTTTTATGATAAAATTGCTAGTATTACAGTAATAAACTGTAAAATAGCTACTGTAAATTATTACTGTGCTTTTGCAGTTCTAAACTGGAACCTCTGCCGCCAGCAGGGGTGCCCACAGGGAAGGATTATGGCGCAAGTTGCGCCATCAAAATTTGGGGGGGGGGGGGATTTTTTGAAATTAATTTGTTTATTTAAATTATTTATTAATTTATTTTTAAATTTAAATTACTTACTCATTTTTTTCAAATAAAAATCTGGTATGGACCCCACACTACTTCCTTTTACGTGTAAATTTCTTAGTAGTTGCCTTAAGTGTTAAAAAAAGTGCTTGGAGTGAGCAAGGTAACAATTCAAATATTTACTCCCCTAATCTGCCACGAAACAATGCAAAAAATATTTTGCAATGGTTAATTTTCTAAATATTGCTGATTTTAATATCATTCAGTGAATTTTTCGCAAAATATCGCCAATAGCGCCAAGTTGAACCCAAATTCGAAAAAAATTTTTTTTCGCCAAATTTGTCGCCAAACACTTGCCGACCAAAAGTTTGGCGACATATCGCCTAGTGGTCGCGCCAATTCATATCACTTGAGTCTGCATTGAAATTAACACTGATTTACCGCAAAAAAGGGGTAAAACACCCCCTTGGGAACATTCGAATGCAACCACAAGGGGAGGTGCACAACTAGACTATCCTCAGAGCCTATACATACCAAGCTAGAAGCTTCTACGGCATATAGTTTTTGAGTTATGCGACCCACATACACGCACACACGTACACACAGACGTCACGAGAAAACTCGTCGTAATTAACTCGGGGGTGGTTGAAAAAAATTTTTCGGCTGCTTATATGTTGGTAGGTACATATGCACGTGCTGACAGGTCAAAAAAACTAAGGAATTTTCATTCGGGGGTGAGCAAAATCAAAATTTAGACTCAAATTTGAGTGATTTTTTTTTTCGCGATCACAATACTTCCTTTACTACGAAAAAGGAAGTAAAAATTATTCATTAATTTATTTTTTCAATTTAAATTTTTCTTTAATTTGTTTATTATTATTATTTATTTATTTATTTATTTGTTGTGTGTGTGTGTGTGTATGTGATTGGACTGTCTGGAAAAGAGAAAAAAGCGATTCTATTCTGTGCATAATTCGAGCTAAAAGTAATAAAATATAAAAAAAATACAAAAGTCAAAATTTTAATAAACAAATAAATAACATTAAAAAAATAGTAAAATAACATTAAAAAAAATAAGTAATATTAAAAAAATAATATTTTTTTTAAATAAAAAAATTCTAAAAAAATTGTAAAAAAAAGAAATAAAAAGCACAAGGGTGTTGTGAAAAATTTGGGGTGGGGGGGGGGGGGAATTTGCGCCATTGAGCGTGGGGGGGGGGATGGGCACCCCTGGCTGCCAGTATTATACTGCAAAAACAACAGCTTTTTTTTTTGCAGTGTAGACAAATTTAGTAGACTTCAGTAACTCGACACGTGGATAACTCGACAACCTCAGTAAATCGACATTTAGTTTTCCGATGGTGGTCCAATGGTAATTTTAATTCATGCAAACCTCTCTAAATTTACACACAATTACAAGAACCTCGATAAGTCGACACCTACCTGCCATTTTAATTCCTTTTTGCTGCCGATATTCTTTCACACTGACCATTTCTGAGAAGTTTGCTGCTGCGTATGGGTAAATACTGTCGTCCCCGCTTAATCGGGTAACGGATGAACGAATACCCTGCTCCTACGAATAAAACCGTCCGGAACCAAACATTTCCCCATAGATGTAATGTCAAATATCCCCGCTTTATCGAATAATTTCCCCGGATAATAGAATAATATTTGTCAGCTTTTGCAAAAAATTTTGCTAAGATAAATGTCGAATAAAATAAAAGTGTTTCCACAAGACCTTGAGCAAGCAAACCACTATTGTGGACTGTTTCAAAAAATAAAAGTGAAAGGCAGAAAAACAATTTTTTTGCAACTCAAGTTGTAAGTTGCTTTTTTATGATTTTAATATGACCGTACAATATTTATATACTCAATAACTATACAATTTTGTTGTTTACTTTGCTTATTTGAAAATCTTTTTGCCAATAACATTAATTATTTCCTTTACATAGCTATTTCTTTGTTATTATTACGTTTTGAGACAAAAGTTGTTGTAATGGAAAGGTAAAAAAATGTTCCCCGCTTAATCAAATAAAATTTCTTGGAACCGACAGTATTCGTTTAAGCGGGGCCGACAGTAACTCATTAAACTTATAACTAATTCATATTTTTTGGAAAAGAGCTTTTTGTAAGAATTCAAACTGGTACTTAGAGACAGCTACCGCATTTTGTGCTGTTGGTAGGGTCCCAGGGTTAGGAAGGGGTTGGAGAAATGTACCATAAGAGAAACAAGGCAGAACCGGCATGACACGTGTGAGCAGGGGATTTTCTTTGGCAAGGACTCAAAAGCTCTCATCTCTTTTCAAAGATTTCCGTGTGTCTTAATTTGTATTTATTTGTTCGTAAGAATCAGAGTTTTAACTGTTCTTTGGAAAAAGAAATTCGGAACAAAAACGGCAGTCACATAAAAAAATCAAGCAATTCCTTTTTTTAATTTCTCCTCAAATGCAACTTAAACTGTTCTGTGGGATGGAAAATTCGGAACCGAAATGGCAGCCGAGCCAATCGGCATCTATCCCAGCCGCAGCCTATTCATTGAATTGTTGGATTATCGATCGCCGCTAAAGACATTCTATAAATTGCGTTTCCCCGGCGAGCCAGGAGTGAGATGTGATGATTTAAGTGGACTTGTCCGTCCATTGTCGCTGACCACAACTGGGTTTAATATTGAGGAAGGTGTTAGGCGGGTTATGGTTGGATAGAAAGTGATGGTAAATGGCGCCCCACATTGCTGGGGATGGTTGCTGTGTTTTTTTTTGTGTCTCCTGACTCTTGCAATTAACCATTTATTGCTGTCATTTAGTTTTGAAGGATTCGCTTAATTTATTGAGACAATGGAAACAGCTAGAGGCATACCGAGTAGCACTTTGGCCGAGTAGCCGAGTACTCGGTCTGACACTTTTTACTCCACAATTTTAAGTACAATGATTTTGATTGTTAAAATATTTTCATAGCATTTTTTCTTTTTTTCCTAACTATCTTTAAACAACGTAGTCACAACTTTTTTCGTACTGCTATAAAAATGACTTAATTTTACCTCTATGTATTGTACTTCCCACACTCCAGGGTCCCCCGTACCTAACCTACCACAACTCGTGGTTTAACTGGGATACGGCCCTGAAGAGCGCTCTGTTCTTTTTGAATCAGACCAAGGGCCGAGCAAACCCTTGGCCCAGCACTCCCTGAGGTATTGTTTCCCACTTCATTTTTTAACGTCCCCCAGCCACCATTAATCAGGACGGTGGATCTTTGATCGACTGGGATCGAACCCTGATCTCTCCGGTCACGAGTCCGACGCCCAAGATTGCCGTTGATCCCGATTTTCATAAGCGAATTTTGTTTAGCGATGAATCCCACTTTTGGTTGAATGGATACGTCAATAAACAAAACTGCCGTATTTGGAGTGATGATAATCCTCAAGTGTATGTCGGGACACCGTTACATCCAGAAAAACTGACTGTTTGGTGTGCTTTATGGGCTGGTGGAATAATTGCTCCGTACTTCTTTAAAAACGATGCTGCCCAGAACGTTACAGTCAATGGTGACCGCTATAGAGCCATGATTACTGACTTTTTCCTTCATCAGTTAAACAATTATGATGTGCAGGAGCTGTGATTTCAACAAGATGGCGCAACATGTCACACAGCTCGTGGCACAATTGATTTATTGAAGGATACGTTTGGTAACTGCATAGTTTCACGTTTTTGGCCTGTGAAGCAACCTTTTCTGTGGGGATATGTGAAGTCGCTAGTATACGCCAATAAGCCCACAACGATTGACCACTTGGAGGACAATATTCGCCGCGTTATTGCCGATATACGACGACAAATACTCTACTCACAAATACTTCATACTCTAATTTATGCAATATTTATCATGTTCCAAGCCTTAAGTCACGCCGTGAACTTTTGTGCCTTCTTTGTTTTTATAAAGCACTTAACAATCTAATTGACTGCTCAGATATTATTAATTCCATCCATTTTGCTGTTCCAAATAGAACTCTTAGGAGTCATCTGTGTTTTACAAATATTTTTACAAAGTTTAATTATATTCATAATTTTTGCCTTTTTAAATTTTACAAACTTTTTAACTCTCATTGTCGCGTTTTGGATATTTTTAATATGTCTTTTAATAATTTTAAGTCTATTTGTTTTAATATTTTTAATGTGTAATTTGTTTTCATTCGTTTGTTGCCTTTTAAATTTTTACAAAATTTTAACTTCTTGTCGTGTCTCAGATATTTTTAACCTGCCTTTTAATTGTTTTAAGTCTATATGTTTCAATATTTTTAATGTATAATTCGTTTTATATGCACTTGTTATACTTGCCACTGTAATTGTATTTGTCTGTAGTGCGCAATACTTTAAATAAATAAATAAATAAATAAATAAACAAATGTTGGGGAAAGTAATCGAAAATTGGACCTTCAGATTATACTACGTCCGAGCAAGTCGTTGGCCGTCATATGCCAGAAGTCATATTTAAATTATAATGCCAGAAGATTCTTTCGAATGAAATAAATTTCATGTCAATTTAAAAAAATCATCTTCGTTTTATTCCATTTCAAAGTTCTATACCCCGTATAATGAGAATGTTTATTTCACTAATTCAAGTACTATTTTATTTCTTTGAATCTAAATAAAGGAGACTTAGAAAACTACCTCTATGTATTGTTCGTTTCACCTTGAGACGAAACTCGTTCTCTTTTCTTTAATGATGGACCATTTTTTTTTTACAAAGACTTCGTTAACAACAAATGTGTCAAAAGAAGCAGACTATATATCTCTAACGTTGAGTCATTAAATTTCTAACTGCGGAAAGGCAACCTGTCCGATATTTTCACTACAGACTTGTAACTAAAAGTTAACTTGTCGGAAAATAATCTTTTTTCTTTCTGTAAAATTGACACTTCGGGACATCCTGTTCTTTTGCAATTAACGATTCTATTATAGGCCAGAAACGAAGCGCTTATAGCTTAGTGCCTTGTGAGGAATTTATTTTGCGGCACTTCTGACAAAAAAAAAAAAAAATTAAATTTTGAAATTTCTCATAATATTCTATCGGAGCCCCTCACTAAATACATTCTTGTGTACGCTCTCGTTCTCCACTGTTACGTATCAAATTAAGATGCAAATAAGTCAGGAAACATACTAAAATCTACCCGAGGATCGCGGCTTTCTCAGAGACAGAAACAACATTAAAATATATTCTTGCACAACAAAACCATTTAATTGAACAAAATGCAACAAAACTTTACAAACTTAAAATTTCACACAACGTTCTCCAGCTCAAGAGCCGTTTCTAATCTGGTCCATGATGACTGTTGCCACTCTCCTGCAGAATCTTCTGGTCGGAGCTGTTGCCAAATCCGATACCCACTTTCCTCCACGCGTTTGTTTTGTCTTTAAAAAAATAATAATCAAATTCCAGCAATGCCCCCCCCCCTCTCTCCCCAATAGTCACATGACTTCGTCATCTTCCCAAGTTAATTCGTACTGCGTTCGCATGCTTGTTCGCAGTTTCTGAATGTCGAACAAGCCAGCATCCCGGGTTTCCACTCCGTTTGCTCTCTAACGGAAACCTCGCCTGAGCGTGAAGATACGGATGGGGAGATAGATACCTGTCGTCTCCACCTCCTGGCGAACCGCAATCACTTCGCCTTGTTGCTCGCCATGCTGATTCCGTGAGACGTTTTCGGGTGCTTGTTGGCAGGGGTGCCCCCCCCCCAAGCTCAATGGCGCAAATTCCCCCCCAGAATTTTTCACAACCCTCTTGTTATTTTTTATTTTTAACCCTCTTTTTTATTTTATTTATTTTTTAAAATATTATTTATTTATTTTTTAATATATTATTTATTTTCTGAAATATTATTTACTTATTTTTTTTACTATTATTTTTTTATATATTATATATATAATTTATTAAAATAATTATAATTATATAATTTATTGTATTATATTATTATATTATATAATTTATTAATAAATTATATAATTTATTAATAAATTATATATATAATTCATTAAAAGCTCGAATTGTGCGCAGAATAGAATCGTTTTTTTTCATTCCAGAGATTACAAGCACACACACACGCACAAAAAATAAATAAATAATAAAGAAATAAACGAAATAATTTAAATTAAAAAAATTAATTAATAACAATTTTAGTAAATAAATAAATTAGCGTTAAAAAATCCCCCCCCCCCAAAATTTTGATGGCGCAACTTGCGCCATAATCCCCCACCTGTGGGCACCCCTGCTTATTGGTGTGGAGCTGTTGCCGCGTGGGCTCGGCTAGCTCTGGGTGAACAGTTTGGTTGGATGTGATAGGGACCTGTGTACATACAGGGAGTTCCGTTTTAACCTGCAAGACCATTATTTTCGTAATCGTTTGTCCTATTTGCATACTCCCGAATGCAAAACTGTTCAAAATGAAGTGCAAAGGAAAGTTGAAATTTTGAAGCGAAAGAAAAAAAAATAATCAAAAATCACGATATCTAACTTTTATACGTACTCCAGTTCCCCTAACTTATATTTAGGGGAAAAATCTCTTTCAAAAATAATTTTAACACAAAAAAATTGAAAGATTTGCGATCAAAACAGGAACGGCTCATTGAGGCGATTTAAGAAATTACCCACAAAGATAAAGTATTCCATTCTAATCTCTTTCTGGGTAGGCCAATATATCCAAAAAACTTTAAAAAACATATTTCATAAGAACACAAATAAATAAAAACCACACAAACACCAAGAAAAATACCCGTCATTTACTAAACTTAAAAGCTAGTTATAAGTTACGCAGACAAGGTACAAATGAACAATTCATTTCTAAATTTTGTATAAATGAGAATTTAATAAACAAGAGAAAAAAAAACTGGTTCAAGTTTGTTTTACCTTTTTCATCAGCCATTAGCAGAGACTGCAACATTTCCTATTGTTTATTCCAACAGCGACTAAAAATTAAAATAAAAATCTGAGAAAAAAACTACATAAAATTATTATTTTGCATTACGGAATATAAAGAACTTAACTGCATTCTTTTCCTAAAAGCGTCATTTCTTTACACCTCGTAATAAAGGAGTCTCGCAGACTACAAAACCTTCTGAAGTGAAAAGTTATCGCTACATTCACTTAACTCTAATGCGACAATTTATCTGCAGTACATTTTGATCAATAGCGCTACCTTTATTAAATGCGCTTTGTTCTTTTGCTACTGAGAAATTATTTAATGCCTCTCTGTTGCCGTTCCTGGAACAAAAAGAAAGAGATATTAAGGATTCAATCAAAGCGTTCGCTGAATTTTCCAGAGAGTAATTTAAAGTATTAAGATTGTTCTGCGTATGTCGTTAAAAATGATACATTAACGGAGTATTTTGCGTGCTATGATGCCATATATTTTGAATAAAAAAGAAATTGTCCATCCATTTTCTACAACTGTGCTGGAAATTGATTTTTTTTTGAATTTGTATCTTTTTCGCGACATCTATAATTCCTTTTTCGTGGCAGACGATTTATAAAATAATTGTTTATTCCTGTTCTTTTTTTTTTCTTTTTCAAACAAATATAAGGACCATTCTCACGAAAATAGTAAAAACTGTGTCCGACATTTTAGAATTTCACTTATCAGTTTTAATAATTTCATCTTACGAATTGTTCTTTTTCTTTCTTTTTTTTGTTTTGATTCTTCGATATTTTCTGTATCACAAAGTATCAATGGAGTAATCTAATAGTGTAAAAAATGTACTGGGGGTGGTGGTGGGGGGCTGATCCAGTTGTTCGGCGCCTGGCTTGGATCAAAACTGTGGAAATGCCGATAGATAGTGCTGCCATCTCTTGTGTGCTGTCTGCACTAAATCGGACTTTCACTTTAATGGTGCTCTGTGAAACGGAAGAAGCGATACTTTCTGCCGTAAATCAGGTAGCATTATCTTCTCTTGCTCGGGTACTCGAGAGGTTTCTGCGACAACAAGTTTTAATTGTTTGCGCATAAGTAATTTATGAATTATTTTTATCACTTGGCGTTCGGGCATACTTCACCGCCGAATCACGCGTGCAGCGGGCGTTTTTTCGTGATTATTAATACCAACGCCTCCTAAATGCTATATGCCTGCAACTTTCTGGTTTTTAGCACAGAGCAAAATTTCATTCTTGGTTTACGATACACTTCCATCTACCAGAGTTCTTCGAGAAAGAGAAATTAACGATTGGTTCATTTCTAAATTTAAATTTAAAAATCAACCAATCAAAAAATTTAATTCGAATATTGTTTGGATCCATCGCCAATAGCTGCAAAATGCCCTTGGTTCACGATACACTACCATCTAGCTCTTCGAAAAATTAACGATTGGTTCATTCTGAATTTAAATTAAAACATTATCCAATCAAAAAATAACAACGGCGTTATCGGATTGCCGCAAGGTGGCGTTTAAAGTGGAACCCATCTCGACGGTAGCGAAGCAAATGTTCTAGGCATTTAGTATTTAAGAGGCGTTGTTAATACTAACTTTATACTAACGTCAAATTTATTATAATTTCTTTTATTTTTCAATGTTTTTGGCAACAATTAAAAAAAAAAAAAAAGCTGCTGAACAGAATTCCGAAGCCCTGGCATAAAAAGTTTCAGTTCACAAACCCGGACAAGAAAAATTCCTGAAATATTCTCGTCACATGCTATCTCCTCTTTCGTATTGCCCTAGTAAAGGAAGGAATCAAATTACGCCAAATCAAGCGATTCCATTCTCAGATTGCACTCGGTAAAAGTACATCCATTGATCACGTGATCAGTGAAAGTAATACATGTTGTCCTATCCATTTGTATGTACAAGTATACGATTTCCTAATTAATGGCAGTGCTCTCTAAACTCAGTATAAACTATGGTGAATTTTGGACGGCTGGATTGCTTTTGTCTCTCTTGGTTAACGTTGTTAATGAAGTCATTGGAGATTGGAGATGTTTTGAGATTTTGCTTTTTAAAGAGTTTCTCAGAATGATTGGATGCTTCGTTATTACCATTAAACCGAATTTTCATTCAGTTACACTTACATTAAGGCAGGAATTCAAGTGAAACACGGATGATCGCAACTCACCAATGCAATCGCAAATTCCAAAATTTGGATTCAAGTGAAACGTTACAATCGCTACGAGATGCGATTCTAATGTAATTCGACTTCCAGTAGCGATTGCAATTTTGGTATATTGCGATCGCCTCGAAGCGATTGCAATGGTGCTTCAATAATTGATGCAAAACGAGAAAGTTAAGCTATTGAAGATAGAATAGTTGAAAAGTACACGTTTTTGATAACTCATTCGGTAGCACAATTCCGTTTTACTACCGAACTGCTTTCCTTTAAACATATTTCAGTACATCTTCACAATGAAGAAATCAATTATGATTTAAACCTCTCTAGAATTCTTGCACAAATTCATTTGCGTAATTCCGAAATGTGCGATTTTGTGCGCTTCCAAAGATTCAATTTCCAGCTGCGAATTCCCCACAGCATTAGAACTGTATTGATTTTCCTCTTCACTTCGAATCTCTTCATTGTCCAATTACGTTTCGCTCTAATTACTTGCTGCCGGACAACTAGACATTTCTTCCATTCCTAATTCCTAGCGGTGGAAAGTAGCTTCATATGTTTGTCGCGGAATGCACTGCATTTGTAACAGCTTGGAAATGTATGCTAACTGTTATAACTTAATTTGGGGAAACGGCCTTGCTGACTCGGCACATAACTTTGCTCAAACATAAAACTTGAAACCTGTATTTAGGAATTAAAAGAAGACTACAGAAAGATAGATGATTAATTTAAAAGCTTGAAAATCCAGTTGACGGTTAAACGAAACGATTAGCATCAAACCCGGATCTATAAATTTTAAAAAAATTTGAAATAGAGATAAAAAAGTTCAAGAGCCAAATAAAGCGTAATATTTTTATTGTTTTTTTTATTAATCTAACATCCCTTTAATTTCCCCTACAAATTGGATGATTTTAAATTATTGGGCCGATTAATGTGGCTTAGCTTTTTAAATTAACATTTTTGTTTACTTACTTTTCATGTTAAGACTTTTTCTTTTTTTTTTTGGATTCAATAGAAGTAGAAAGCCTTTTGTTTCGATAAGGAAACGAGAAACACAAATATTTAGAGTACATAAAAAGAGCATTGTCAGTTGTTTGCTTTCTTAATTGGAAAATTGGAGCGTAAATGATTGTAATAAATATTGGCTCATACTTTTCTCTATTTCTATTGTTTTCTTAACGCTATTGTTTTTTATTTGTCTTTTTCTATTCATCCAAATAGCATTTATTTGCGAGCACTGATTAAAAAA
>JAXGGA010019709.1:0-19566 GCA_038373865.1 Uloborus plumipes
CCAAGAAATATTTTGGAACTTTTATAAAGCTTTGACGTAGAAAGAATTGATGATGCATTTATTCATGGGGCTTCTTAATTTTAAAAGGAAGTAAAAAGCTCACAAATCAATTTTTTCGTCATTGAAGTTCATTAATAAAATATACACGTCCCTAAAATGTTTTCAAGAAAAGGATTAATTCAAGTACACATTGATTATGTGAGCGAAACAGCTGGTAAGAAGTCACATATAGTATTACCTATCATTTGGCGATACTGTGCCAAAGTTTCGCCAAAAGATAGTTGCCAAAGTCTTTGCCGGTTTGGCGAAATGAGTGACTTTTGGCAAGGTTCATATCGGACAATGGCGTACGCAGACAAATCATTTCAGGGGGGGGGGGGCTGAGTCAAGACTCTTTGGGTGGGGAGGGGGGGGAAGCACCTCATGAAATGTAGCAGAGAAAAGTAAATGTCTCGAATTTCTGCTTTAATGCCTATTTAAGTCGTCAAACCTACATCATTAAAAAACAGTTTTTTGTCATTAAAATTATTGTGAAGAAAGCGTTTTGATGGACGCAGAGAATGATAAATTTAAATGAAGTAAAATTTCTTTATTGAAAGAAGTGTTGCTGGAACACTTGGATATAAATGTAATATTTTAGAAAATTTGTGTTCTAATAATGTTAATACTGCAGTTTATTTTACTATTGTTCCCAATACTGGGTTTCAATTCAATTTGCTGAAATTAATTTAACAGAATTAGATGACTAAAAAAAATCGGCATTTCTAAAATATAGATTTGCAATAAAAATAAACAAAATCGAATAATAAAATAATCATAAGCATGACGTACAGTAAAATAGTCATGTCAAAACAAAAAAAAAAATCTCTCTTTTAATTTTGTCCTATTTTAATTATCGGTTCTGAAAACTTTTCTCATTTTGGGATTTCAAAAAGAAAAAGAGGAAATAATTTAAAAAAAAAACTTAGATTGCATTTTTAAAATTCGTTTTGAAAATTTCGGAGGGGGCTGCAGCCCACCACCTGAGTACGCCACTGATATCGGACCTCATTGCTTTTGTCAAACTTAATCGACATAATAATTGAATTGATCATAATTAAATCAGTTGAATTATATTTCATAGCAATAGCAGCATCACATTTATTTTGTTAATCTTAAAAAGTTGTTATTCTATTCTCTTTTGTTACTATTTCACGGCGTTTTAAAATTGTTCGTTAAAAGTTTGCTATCCTCGTACTGATAGCTCATGGTTATGGAGTGTCAAGCTCACCTATTGAATAGAAGATGTTTACTTGGACCATGATCTACCGGAGTTTTTGTTGATACAAATATAGCAAAAGATACATTTTAAAGAAAGGAAAACTAAAGTTAAGAAGGATATCTTCTTACTCACGTATGTGAGTACACGCACACTTTTATGTATTTGTTACACGTTTGTGATGAAAAGCCGATAGCTTTTAATATTTTTTATTTATTGTGTCACGTCTTCCTTCGCAGGTTTTTTTTCCCCTCGCAGTTTTTTTTTTTTTTTCTTTCTTTACAAATGAGATCGTTTTTATTTCCTTGGCCATTATAAGCGAACGAAACAAAAGACTTTAACAATGAATAGTTTTTGAAGAAATGTAATAAGTATTGACTGAGCTATTCACTGGTACCAAGTTCATCTTTTTATCTTTTCCAGTAACTTAACATCACGTTTTTGACATGCACTGATGTGCAAAATCTAAAGGACGAAATGGTTTTCTCATGATAAAACTGCGCAAAAGCTTTCCAAATCAACACAAATGAAATAACACCATAAGACTCCCAAGATGCAAAAACATGGTGTGATGTAAAGAAATCAAAAACATTAAAAGAAACTTTATTCGAAAAGTAGCATGGAGTATAATGAGACGACGTAAAAACCTTCACGTGGCAGTTGCTTAGCAAGTCCTTTGATAGAGGAAATGGACTCTTCCTACTGCTGTGCAGGGGGTCTAGTCTCTGCCCATACGTAAATTTACGTACGTTAATCATGCCGTTAACGTCCGCACGCATCGTAACGAACTCTAATAACGTATGCTGATAACCGTACGTGCGGTAATTGCGTAGTCTCTGCCCAAATATTCCGAACGTACGTTAACATTCGGCGTGTTTACGAACGTACTGAAAAATATTAAGCCACGTCTTTATTGCGATCCAAATCAGCCAATCGAAAATTAGCGTTACAATCGGCGCGTATCGTAATCGTTGACTTGGCAATGCTCGGCAGACAACGCTTTTACTTTTGTTTTCCATTGTTTGCATACAAACAGACCTTTTCTATTACTGATGAGAAAAGACAATGGGTGTCACAAAAAAAATCATTGACAAATATTGGAATTTAGATAAATAACAGCGGGAGTGTATTTTGAATAGTCAAAACAATTGATTTCATGATTTATAAATTATTGTTGTTAACATATATAAAGATTAAAGAGTATTGACTGTATGACATATCATATAATATTGCATCTGTGACAATTTAAAGCATGATGGTCATTTGACAACAGCCGAATTGAGTTTTATAAATCGGGTCTTCTTATTTTCAAAGGCAACAAAATTATGTAAAAGCAGGAAGGTATTGCAGCTTCACAAAAAAAGTAATACTGTTCCTGAATTTGCCGACTTGTCATTTCGAACTTGCCGAATGAGGAAAACTCTCATGACCTCCCTTCGGGGCTCCTGAATATGTATAACACTATAATATTTTTCAGAATCTAATTTAAAATATTTTTGTGCTGGATATGGAATTAAAAACAAGTACTACAGGCCCTAATTAACACAATTGCCAGGGCCTGATTATGGCACAGGCCATCTAGGCCTGGGACTGGGGCCTCATCTTCCTAAGGGGCCCCTAATTTTTTAAAAACTGATGCACAGCATTCAAGAATTATGTATTTTTCAGAAAAAAATAATGAATCATAAATTGAAAAATAAAAACAATCTCTTTTGATACTTAATTAGCACTTCTCTTATTTAGTTCATTTTATGTTAAGTAAAAAATATTTCTTTCTTGAGAATTAGCTTTAAAACTTTTGAGCTAAAATGGATATAAAAAACAGTATCAGGGCTAGACATAATGCAGACAGTGCAACTGCATAGGGCCTTGCAGAGCTCCATACAATGATCCCCAAAAATCGCCCCCCTCAGGCGGGTGCCCACAGGGAGGATTATGGCGCAAGTTGAGCCAACAAAATTTTAGGGGGGATTTTTTTAAACTGATTTATTTATTTAAATTATTTATTAATTTAGTTTTTTTATTTCAATTATTTTTTTTTCGTGTGTGGGTGTGCTTGGAATGTGTGGAAGAGAAAAAAAGCGATTATATTCTGCGCATAATTAGTACTTTTAAAAAGTTAATACATGAAAAAATAATAGTTATAATTTAAAAAATAAATAAATAATATTAGAAAAAAGAAATAAAAAATAGGAAAAAAAATAAAAAGCACAAGATGGTTGTGAAATTTTTTTTTTGGGGGGGGGGAGGAATTCGCGCCATTGATCTTGGGGGGGGGGCGCGGATGGGTAAATACTTTTTTCATTATTTTGCAAACAAAACATCATTTTTAATGCTTTACGTCCATTTATAGAGTATTATTTAATTATCCCCCCCCCCCTTGTATCGCCACTGTGGAAAAGATTTTTTTTGGTGACTTGAAAAGGCAGAGCACAGAAGGGGGCCTCTAAAATATTGTCGGCCTTGGGCCTAAATTTTTATTGACAGTGTCACTTATTTATTTATTTTTTTTTTTTGTGAGAAAATCTTTCCTCGAAATATTGTCGTTACATATCAAATTAAAGCGCATTAAATTGTTATTAAAATGAGATAATATGCAACTCTGTACCTCTCATAGAACTTGACTTATAATCTTTAACACTGCCAGCAAGAAAAATTTTTTTTAACGAATTTCAGAAATTAATTACTGATTAATTAGGAATAATAGATTTTTTAATATAAAAAAATAGACGTGAGGCCACCCTGGACTTTTGAAACTGCTCCCCCCTTGAGGTGTTGAATTTCAGAGTTGTAAAAAAAAAACTTTTTTATTTACTTGACATTAAATGTATTTTCAAGGTAAACCGTGCAAAGCCCGGCCACACAGCGTTATTAACAAAGAACAGTATTTAATTCAATTAATTCATGTAATTCTCGCCGCCGATCCGCCCTGCTGTCTAAAAAAAAAGTCTTCATTTTGCATGAAAAAAGTGCCCCCCCCCCCCCCAATCATGCCGCCCTGGGCTATAGCCCATTAAGCCCATACGTAAATACGGCACTGTTCAAGGGTAGGATTCCCGAAAGTTACATGAAAATCCGAAACGGCCAGGTCGAGATTTCTTTCGTTTTTTGGTTGATTTAATATGGTTGAATAAAAGGAATCTGCGAAAAAAATATTACAGCAATTTTCGTAAGGCGCGAACAAGATTTGCTACTACTGTATAAACGGACGCAAAGCATTAAAAATGATGTTTTGTTTGCAAAATAATGAAGAAAGTACTTACCCGCAAGTGAGCTGGTAGTCTTCCGGCGGGAAAACTATCTTTAATATCTTCCGTGAGGTCAATCGCTAAATTTTTTGTTAACCTGAAAAGTTTAACAAATCTGCGATCTGAAAGCTCGAAAGCATTGAATTGGTCTTTAAACACCATTTCTTTCTATCGTTTCCAATCTTTCAACGTCTTCTAGTTGCTAATCCAACGCAGCAAACGCGGCATCCATCTTGGTTTTTAAGTACGCAAAATGGTTTTCCGCCAGAAAGAAGACGGCGTAAATTTTCCGTATGTTTACATTTTACAGTACGTATTTTGCGTGCGGAAAAAAAGGGCAGAGACTAGCGGGTTTCGCTACATACGTTAAAATGACGTCACGGGTTGGTTTTGAATGCGGAGAATTTTTACGTATTGGGCACAGACTAGACTAGACCCCCAGGTTTTACATCCTCTGTTGACCAGTGGCGGATCCAAGGGAGAGGCGATGAGGCGATCGCCCCTCCCTTAAAACCCCTCCATCAGTAAATTTATAACATTGAAGTTCAAGAAACTTAATTTTAGACGAATTTTAATGACGTTGAAGGAAGGAAATTTGGGCTCTCCCCGGAAATTTTTCGGAATAGAAGACCGAAACCTATGTGATCAGTATTTGCAAACCAATGTACATAGTAAAAAGTAAGTAATAATATCAATCGCCCCTCCCTTGAAGATTTTCTAGATCCGCCCTTGCTGTTAATGCTGAATATGATGTTGTTAGTGAGTTGCAGAGGCATTGCTGCCCATACCTTTTTTTTTTTGTCGTGTGCCAGCCAGGCTGGCAATTTGGGGTGCGCTGCTTCACTTTTCCAACTGTACCGTTATTTGGTGTGAAGTTCGACTTCCACAGTACACGCAAGCCATAGGTACCCGTTTATAGGGTAGGCAACCTTTCACACAACAACACATTCATACAAAGAAAGGACAGGAGAGAGAAAGCACATCCATGCCCAAGACGGGACTCGAACCCGGGGCACACCATCCATGGCAGACTACTCTGACCACTAGACAAGGTGGCCGGCGCCCATACCTCTTGGCGCACCAATTACATCTTCGGAGTAGTCCTGGCTGTGAATTACCAACTGCGAAGCCTCTGTTTAGAAAGTTCTATAGACTGTAAAAAATGAATGTTGTTTTTAGAGTATAATACAGCTAATTTTATAGAAATAAACTAAAAATTGCTTGTTTTACAGTAATACACTGTTAGACTGCTTATTTTACAGTTTATTACCATGCATTTTACAGTTTTGAGCTGGAAACTCTGCTGCCAATATTATACTGCTGTTTTTACATTATAATACAGCTAAATTTTACGGCAATAAACTGTAAGATTGCTAACTTTACTGTAAGAAACTAAAATTGCTAAATTTATAGTAAGAAACTAAAATTGCTAGTTTTACAGTTTTTACTATGCATTTTACAGTTTTAAATTGGAATCTCAGCTGCCAGTATTATAATGTAAAAACAACAATTCACTTTTTGCAATGTAGATCCTCGATGTGATTTAGATCCAGAGACCTTGAAGGGCCAAGCCGTGTGTTCAGTATTCTCAGTCTCCAACAGCTCTTCCACAGTAACTGTGGAATATAGTGAGCTTTTGTCACCTATAAAGAAGAACTAAAGCATTTCTAAAAAATAAGGCTCATAAGTAAGGAGAAGCTCGTTAAAACAGCAGGTCTCAGTAATTAGTCTTGACGAGCTTTTTTTTTTCTATTGTAAACCAATGCAAGGATCGGTTGTTTTTCTTACGGGCATCAACCTCGTAGGCTGTGCCATTGGAAATTTTAGGAACAGTGTTTCTCTTCTTCTGATGTACTAAGAATTTGAGAAGGGTGCGCCCCCCCCCCTCCTTTTGGTGGGCACCCCTTCTTTTCGTATTAAAATATTTTCTTTGTTTATATTTTCAACTTTTCGTAAGAGAGACAAATGGAGGAGGGGGGGGGGGGCAGGTGCAATTTCTTCCTCAACTCCTCAAAGTTAATGCCTATATTTTTAATGTTTAGAGAAATTTTCATTGCAGTACTTATTTTTATTATGTGCCAATGCTGCCATCTATGGAACAAATATATAACTAAATTTTTAATAAAACACACAATGATAACAATTCCGTATCATTAAAAAAGAAAAGCTTTTTTTAATCAAGAAATCTTAGAACACGAAGAATTCATCTGGCAGAAGCTCCAGTGGCCCAATCTTCTCCTCACCCTCGAGACATCTCGCATTCTACGCACGCCCTTTCATCCCTCGTTCTTTTTGTCACTCGGGCGATTTTATTTCCGGCTTTTCCGGAGGGAAGGGAGAAGCTACGGCCGACCCTGCAGACAAAAACTCCATTTGTCAGTGAAGAGAGTGACACTTTTAATCAACCCCTGTCAGGGGTAACAAATGCTCGATCCTTCCCTGGCATTATGTGCGAGTTCTGTGAGTGTGTGCTTGCATTAGGGGTGTGCGATAAGGTAGCTTCCCAATTTCGTATATTGGACTCGAATGCGACATGAACATAATATTTGAGTGCTTAGAATGCTCAATGAAACACATGATCGAATCTCGGTTCGTGCATTTTCTTGCCCATTAAATTAGAACATTTTTTTTTGTTCGTACTTAAGTTACTGTTATTATTATTTACATTTTTACTTTATTGCATATTTTTTTTTCTTATTCAGAAGAATTACTTTCTTCCGAAGAAACTTTTTCCATCTTTTTTCAAGTGACATGCTTCAGGTTTCAGCAACTATTTTTTGAAGTACCGTAAATGCGGGCTACTTGCCCCTAGAGCAGGACAGTCATTTCAAATTTTTTCAACGAGGGGGGGGGGGCCTAAAGGGTATATGCTCTATGTAAATTTTATTTAAAAACAGCAAAAGCCACTCCCACTTATAAGTAAATACATTAGTTGGCGAAAAAGTTAGACATGTGGGGAAAAAAATAGCTACCAGGTAGCATAAATAATTTCGTTCACCACCTTTTATATAATCACACATTTATAAACATTATTTTTTGAATGGATTGTTGTTTGTTTACCTGCACTGACTCTATATACTGCAGGTTAATTTCTTTAATACAGTTCTGATACTTTTATTCTGATTTAGTAGTTTGTTTACCTGTATTAAAACTGTACTGACAAGGAAACAAGTTTTACAAAAGCAGTAAGTCACCGCCCCTAAACTAACATGTAAGTTTTGCATAGTTCTGTGATCTTTATTAAGACTACTTCCGGTTCAGTTTCCTGCATTAACTCCTTCCAGACTCATTTTATTTCGGGATTACGGATCAAAAAATGTCAATTTTTTTATGCTTATTTTCATGCATACATATCTTTTTAAACATAATAGCATCATTCGCATGCAACATTTCCTAAAAATAAAGGTAAAAATATCTATTTAAATAAATGAGTAATAAATGAGTATTTACCTATAAAGTTGGCTTTCTGTATGGCAAAAATCATTATACTTTAGAGTTGGCGCCTACTCTGATCTTAAACCTACAGCTCAAAACACTGTATAGGTATGTTATCTAGTAGCAACAATAGTAAATACACTGGCGAAAAAAAAAATCCCAACACCAAGAAAGACTTGTGTTAGACAAACGAAATTTGGTAGGCGTGTTTATACAACTGAAAGATGACATCGATTGAAATTTCGCGTTCCGCGCATAAGTGTGGCGCAGCTGGCGTCACTCAGAACATGCAAATAAGGCTTGTTTTAAAAGCGTGTTGTGAAGTTCGTGTGTATTATTTTTCCGTGAAATTGGACGAATTGCGTTCATGTTAGCCAGGAATACCTTTTAAGAAGACGAAGAAGCCATTATCAACAGCTCACCGAGTTTAAACGAGGTCGTACAAATTGGCTACGAGAAGGTGGATTTTCATTTCGCGATATTGCAGAAAGACTTGGGTGGGAATGTTTCCACCATGCATGATTATTGGAAGCTATGGGCAAGGGATAGTACTACCTCAAGAAGATCGAGTTCCGAGCTGCCACGTGGCACGACTGAGAAGGAAGATCGCCGAATGTTGCGCACTGCTGTGGCGCATCGTACTGCATCTGCGGCTGACATTCGAGCTGCAGTTGCTACCGTCGTGACCCTAGGAACGGTAAGAAACTGTTTACTTCAAGGACAGCTCCGAGCCAGGCAGCCTGCAGCCGATATTCCATTGACTGCAAACCATTGCCTTTTCCGACGGCAGTGGTGCCACGACAGAGCTCACTGGAGGTCGGAGTGGAGATCTGTTGTAATTTTTGATGAAAACAGATTCTGCATTAGTGCCAGTGGTGGCTGTATATTGGTCAGAAGGAGGCCAGATGACCGCCTGCATCCAAGCGGTCTACGGCCTAGACACACGAGACCCACACCTGGAGTTATGGTCTCTGGAGCAATTTCCTACGACAGCAGGGGCATTCTTGTGGTTATCCCAAACTCACTGACTGAAAATTTGTCGTCAGTCTGGTAATTTAACCAGTAGTACAGCCCTTCATGAGTAGCATTCAAGGGGGCGTTTTCCAACAGGATAACGCTCGCTCTCACATCGCTGCTGTAACGCAATGTACTCTACAGAGTGCTGACATGTTACCATGACCTGCAAAAGCACCAGGTATGTCTCCAATTGATAACGTATGGGATATCATGGTACGGTACCTCGAGCATCATCCACAGTCATCAATGACGGTCCTAGTATTGACACAACAAGTGCAACAAGCATGAACTCCATACTACAAAGTGACGTTCGGCACTTGTATGACATAACGCATGCACGCTTGCAGGCTTGCCTTCAAAATTCTGGAGGTTACACCCTCTACTAAATTAACATAATTTCACATTGGAACAGCATTTTCTTGAGCTTAAATTAGCCAGTGATCTTGTACATGTAATCAATTAAACATGTTAACTAGACAATTGCATTACCCAAATTTCATTACTCTACAGAAATTTTTTCTTGGTGTTGGGATTTTTTTTCCGCCAGTGTAAAAGCATCCGAAACAATAAAAGGGACATGTGAAATAATTCGGGAAAGACTGGTTGTGTAGTGTTAATTTTCACAGTGCCCGAGCTACACTCGGGATGAGCCAGAATGGAACATTTCGCTTGCCCGAGTCCAGCTCGGGAAAAGCCGGGAAGAGGTTAACACTATGCTGGCAAGGAAACAACTTTTACAGAGTTTTGTTACTATTAATTAAAACTACTTATTGCTCAGTTTTCTGCATTAGCACTATACTGGCAAGGAAACAACTTTGTTTTGTTACTTTTAACTAAGACTGCCTTCTGAGCGTTTTCCTGCATTGGTACTGTACTGGCAAGAAAACGAGTTTTACAGAGTTCTGTTACTTTCATTAAAACTGCGTTGGTTCGTTTTCTACCATTGACACTGTCCTGGCTGGGAAAGGACTTTTACAGCGTTTTGTCACAAAATTAGCGCACTGTTCATTTGCCGGCATTGACACTCTACTGACAGAGAAACAAGTTTTACAGAGCTCTTAAGCATATGTGAAAAACTTCGTACTGTTAGACATCATTTACCAGAAATTTCGTGTGCGCATTTTTTTTTTCCGGTGTTGATCTATTTCATTTCTGATTTCAATCTTAAAATAAAAATTAAAGGAATATAATCCAGCCAGTTGCTGTTCCTTTAAGAAAAACATGGCCTCTTTTGGTATTTATCTATCCCGTCACCATCCTTTTCGATAAAACCGAGTTGGCGCATGCGCAAAATTTTGGTGTTTTCAGAAAATATATTGTGCGAGATGCCTGTCGTAAACACATGGCGTAGAGCTGGTTACTTCGAATTTTCATTGATATTTCAAATGCGGTTAGTTAGGGTAAGTGGGTCCCCTTTTTAGAACAGTTCGTTTTCAAAGCCTTATACAACAGTTTTAAAGCAAGAAGGTTTAAACTTGCTGACTTATTTTATCTTGGAAATTATTAATACATACAAGTTTAGCATTATTTCTAAAAAATGCTTAAAATATTTTTAACTGTCGCATTTTTAAAAAATGACGAGGGACTCACTTACCTTATAGGAAGGGGTATGTGGGCACTCCCATTTACTTATATTTAAACTTAGCATGTTTAAAAAAGGAATGTGCGGGTTCTATCTTATAAAGTATGTAAAATTTTAGTAGGAAATAATTTTTTTGTAAATGTATCCATTAACGAGATATCTACTTCCATTTAAATGTGTATGACACAGAAAATCATAAAGCGGAATACACATAAAACAATTGTGTCTGTGAAGTTCATGAAAAGCCGTTAGGCATATTTTTTGTTTGTACACATAAATTAGTGAAGAATAAACACAATAGAGTCGATTAAGATCAGTTTTGGTAAAATTAAAACTATATATATAGGTTGAAAAAAATGCAAACACTTATGGCAGCGTCTGTTTGAAGTTTTCTGAGGGAGAAACATAATCATTTCATCCTCAGTTATAATTCTAACATCACTTACATCAAACCAATAAAAAGTGTAGCTTTTTCTATTCTTTTTATCAAATTCAGTAGTATTTTTTTCATTTGTATAATATTCTAAAATTAGAAATACATGATACAGGCCTCATAGTCCTCCTATATCTCCTATATTTCCTATATTTTCTCAGTTTGTCAGATATTCTCCTATATTTCCTATATTTCTTACTTACTCCTATATTTTATTTTTAACTCCTATATTTTTTTCATCAGATGTTAGATGCTGCCCAAAAATGCAAAAACTACTTTCCTCCTCATAAAATTTGCAGATTAATTCCGATTTAGCTCACTAAATGGCTGCACTGATGTATATGCTTGAAGGCTGTAAGCTCTGACGTAACCTACGAGGATGGACGCTCCGCTCTACACCAGCCTGTAATTTTCCCTCAAAAAGCGAGGGACAGGGGCAAGGAATTTCGCCGCCAGATGTCGCTTTTAGGGGGGCAAACAAAGCGCTTTTACAATGAAACCCTACATGATTTTGAGTGTCAGACTTCGTAGATTTTTCAAAAATTATAGGCATTTTTTTTTTTTTCAAAATTTCAACTCACTAGCATTGTAACAACTCAGGTTAATCTCCAAAAATTACTGAAAAGGAATATATTTGCTTACAAATTAAATTAACGCTAGATGAACAAGACTCCGTCAGTAAGTTTGCTTCAGATTAAAAAATGAACAAATTACTTTTGAAAAAGCAGAAAAAAAAGTATCTATTTTTTTATCACAACATTTTTTTCTAGCATTTTCAATCCTATGTGAAGTTATCAGCTGCCACTTAGCTGTTTCTGCATTTTGCTAAATGCATTTAAAAACTTCTTAAAGCTTTGAGACGCAATAAAAATATTTTAAAAGCTAATAATGCATCACAAAAAGTATTATTTTCCTGCACGTATACGTGAGTGTAGCAGTAAACAAGGCTTATGCACTTTCACCCATGACTTTTAAAGATAAAGTAAGTTATTTTTAAAAAATAATATTAATTTAATACTGATTTTAATATTTTTAACTTCACTTATTAAAAAGAATTAGGAATTTAAATTAAAAAATTGTAAAAATATTGTATTCAGAGAAATAAAACTTGTTAAATAAATAAATAAACAAATAAATGAAAATAAAGAAAGGAAAATAAAAAAGAAGAAGAAACAGAGGCTATAAATTTGAAGAAGAAATGTGATGATGAAGTAAACAGCTTAGAAGGTAAGAAAAAACAGCTACAAAAAGCATTGGATAACAGTCACCATTTAATTGTAGAAGCCAATATGAAACTAACAACTGCGGTTAAGAGGAATAATATGGCAGAAGTATGTTCCGCACAAGCTCTTTTGCAGTCGGGACCAGGGTTGCCCGATTTAAGAACTGTAAATACGGGACAGGCTCTTGGGGGGGGGGGGGGATTGAGAGATGAAGTCTAAAGTTCGAATTTTTGCAACCTTGACTTTGATATTAAACGTTTCTCACAAATTTAAACGAAGAAAAAAAGAACACAATGATCACATGAATAAAAACTTCATTGTTTACCATTACATGGTTATTTTTTGTCATGAATATTGGTGGGGAAAGGTTTTCCACTAATTATTGTGAAAATTCGTATTTCCGTGTTCATGACGCAGGCCCGTCATTTCAAATTTTGCCGGTTGAGTGGGGGGGGGGAGGTAAATCATACCAAATTTCAATGTAAATTATACCAAAAAAAAGCAAAAGCCACGCCCATTTATATGTCAGTACATTAATTTCCAAAACCAGGGTGGAGGCCATTGACCACCCGTCCTGATGTCCCAAATGACGGGCTTGTCTTGCGTGAGAGATATAATAGTCGCTTCTACTGATGATTAATGTTTAGTATGTACTTTTTCAAAAAACTAGACGAACCAATGAGGAAATTTGAACTCAAAATAATTTTAAGGAGTCATTAACAAAAATTTTGATTACAATTGAGTAGGCAGAATTTCCCCTTACTATTTGAACTCACTATAAGAAGTTAACCTAAAACAAATTAAAAAAATCAGTATTTAATATTTTTTGGGGAAAAACTGTACAGTTTTGTCAATATTAGAACATGATAATTATTCTTATATAACCTCAGAAAATTCCTTTATTTTAAATCATATTTGCTACTAGATTTTACTGCTGCAATAATTCTTTCTAAGTTTTGATGGTCTTTAGGATGCCATAAAACTCACTGTAATTTATATTTCTGTCGCTCATTATAAAAATTATGCATCTTCAAGTTTTTAAAACGCGTATTTGTTTGCTAAATGGAATAACATTTAGTTACATCTTTTAGTATAAAAGCGAAGCAAAGCAAATTTCAAAAGATTAAAATTGATTGATTAAAAAAAAAAATCTAGTTACTAATAGTAGCTGAACACATATACAGGGTGTCCACTCCAATCGTGGACCAATAGCTAATTTCTAAACCGTTAGAGATAAGCATATAGTTTATTTAGGAAAAAATCTCCAAATTACGAAAGGAATTTTGGGTCTATTCAATGTTTTTCAAAAAATCAAATTTTGAAAGAGTTACGAAATTTAAATTTTTATACAGCCCCCCAATCCTATCAATCATATTTAGTAAAACATTCCTGACACTGTAACGTTTAAAACTAAAAAAAAATCACTCTTCTACCATAAAAATTGACCGAGTTATGACGTTTTGAAAAATCAAGATTTTACATTGTTTCATGACGCCATCGAGGGAGCAATCTCTCGATGACGTCATGAAACAATGCAAAATTTTGATTTTTCAAAACGTCATAACTCCGTCAATTTTTGTGGTAGAAGAGTGATTTTTTTTTAGTTTTAAACGTTACAGTGTCAGGAATGTTTTACTAAATATGATTGATAGGATTGGGGGGCTGTATAAAAATTTAAATTTCGTAACTCTTTCAAAATTTGATTTTTTGAAAAACATTGAATAGACCCAAAATTCCTTTCGTAATTTGGAGATTTTTTCCTAAATAAACTATATGCTTATCTCTAACGGTTTAGAAATTAGCTATTGGTCCACGATTGGAGTGGACACCCTGTATTTCTTGAAAAATTGAAGAATTGAGAAGGGCTTTTTATATCATAAGGCATAGTAAAATCATTTACAAGGATATACAACACTTTTACAATGAAGGTATGTTGATTGTCACAATAATTTCTGCTCTAAATGAATAGAACACTAATATTACTTCAGAACAGGAAAATATTATAATTCAATCAATTTTCTCATCACTCTATTTCACATTTCTTGTTTTACTCTATTTTTTTCTGAAAATAATGTTTCATTTTGTAAAATGCTGCTTCTAGCCAGAATACGGGACTTTAGCCGTCCCGTATCAAGGTTCCCCGGGACGCGGGACAATATTTCAAAAAACGGGACTGTCCCTTGAAATCCGGGACGTCTGGCAACCCAGGTCGGGACACAAAATTCTCATTGAAAAGAGGGAAGAACTGACAAAAGTTGAACTGCAACTCTTCACATTACTATAATTTTATGTAGTGTAGAATCTTACTGAGAAGGGTCCTTTTTATTTAACATATGTTGCAAAACATATTAGTATTCTATATCTCGAAATTCCGATATAATTCGCTACGGATCATGTATGTTTTCTTTGAAACTCCTTTACATAAATTTTTAAAACTCCTATTTTTTTTTCCTTGAAACTCCTATATATATTTTTTCCCTGCTATGACCCCTGATGATACTTTATATCTATCTTTGATGCAAGTTTCCCAAATACATAGTTGCCAGCTTTTACAGTTTTTGCAGCTGAACCATCAATTCCTTTAAAAGCAGTTCACTTTGTGTTAAAATGAGTAAAAACCCGAAAAAGCGACGTTTAAAAACACAAATAGATGAAGTTAAAATTGGCGCCAATTTTAACTTCATCTATTTGTGTTTTTAAACGTCGCTTTTTAGGGTTTTTACTCATCAATTCCTTCTAGGTCTTCATCATTATCTTTCATTTCATCTTAGAAATTGCTTCATCAGAACTGCTTTTCATTTTTAAATCATCATTATTATGAGGGGACCCACTTACCCTAATACAGAAAAACTACGGGGTAAGTGGGACCCATACGCTTAAACACTTATTAATAATACTTTGCGTAGAAATTCCTAGTGCAATGTGTACTTCATGTTAAACTCTGCAAGAAAACTTAATAAACATAGAAAAAATAATAAAAACTAACCTTGAAACACTTTTTTGAAAAGTGTTGCTGTAACTCGCAAAAAAAAAAAAAAATATTTTTGGAAATTTTTTTGACATACGTTATATGATCTGAAAGCTTTTTTCATGAAACCCAAATATATGCAAAACCAATCACTGACAAAATGTAACATAATCAGTGTAAAAAAGTATAAAAACGATATGCTTATTTCAGTTTTCAGGGGTTGACCCACTTACCCGAACCAACCCTATTTAATTCTTCGGTGAACTTAACATTTCTATGTATTTTCTAAAAACAAAGTTTCTGAGACAAAGGCATTTTAACCTGGTTGGAACCTGATTGGAATAATTTTAAGGACAATATTTTAAGGTTTATGTTAATATAATTATTTTATTTTATTTATTTATTTATTTATTTATTTTGTTTCATACCAGAGAAATACTTACCTAAACTGATTTTGAGGAGAAAACAAAAATTGTATTCCCGAAATAAACATTAAAAAAAAAAAAAAATCTTAAAATGTGTGACCGTAAAAAAAATAAATAAATAAATAATCTGAACCATTTTTAAATGGACTAATGGACTGGAACAGTTTTAAGGAATCCTTGGTAAAAAACATTTTGTTATAAAAACATTTCCTAAAGTTTTTTTTCTCCCATTATAAGTATTTAAATTCGTGCCGTATATTTACACATAAAGAGTGCATTAATTTACATAGTTACTTTTTAAAATTGTAGTGGTAAGAATTTTTATTCCAGTCAAAGCATAAATTAATAATGATATGTAAGTTATTCAATTTGAGATGGCAGATTCAGCATATGTAATTATTTTCTTTTCTCTTCTTAGTTCTTTGAACTTCTTGAATTTTTTTCTAAAGCTCTACATGCGCTCAAAATGAAAATTGTTAATGATGATTAACTTGATTGAACGACACGCATATCAGGTGGAAAAAATCTAACTTTTTTTATTATTAATCTTCATTCCATCAAAAAATTATAAACCATTAGTTTCATTACATTGTTACTGTTTTTTAACTGTGGAAAGATTATTACTTTCTTTTATTTTCTTTCTTGTCAATTACCACTGCAAGCTAAATCGTACTTAATCCTCACTCTATTGTACTATAACAATGTTTGACGAGAAGTTTTTTTTTTTTTTGAGTACTGAAATGTTTAACATACATTCAATAAACAGGTCATAACTGTCTAAGTACATTGTTTACAAAAGTAATGACCTTGTTCCCGAAATTAAAACCGCTTTTGAAGACTAGTGTCGTAAAATTGCCGTTTTTCCACCTGCCCTTTTTGGTATTGTTTAAAGAACAGAAGTTGGACGCCATTTTGTTAATAAAAAGAGCAAATGCGAAATACGCTTCTTTGGATTCAACTTAAAAGCTCGACAAGCAGAAAGCTTTTTGAAATGCGAGCGGGTTGGCTTTCAGTTACAGATACAAATAAAGTTTATGATGCTTTTCTATAAATGAAAACAAGTCGTCTGCGATAAATTTATCGCCTGCACGAGATTTATTCCGCCTCTTTTCTGGGCACTTTTTCCTTCTTACTACTGTATTTTAATAACTTACTTCTTTTAGCTATAAATTTGCTACACGTAAGTTAGCAGGTCTATTGATTTTTTCATCGCATTTCACTTCAGTTCTTCGGATGTTGATACTATGTGAAGTGTATCATCTATTTCAGTAAGGAGTCTCTTTCAATGTATTATTGAAATTTTACACCATATTGTGTCTAAACTATCGTCATTTTTTTTTTAAAAACTTCCCTTCTGCTTCGACAAAGAAATAAAGAGAAATTCAATTTGTTTTTAACCAATTCAAGCTCTTTTCTACCAGGCTTTAAATAATCGATTATTTATTAAATTATTTATTTCTTGATTTTTTTAAACGAATTTCTGGACTGATTACTCCATGTTTCCAAAACTGATAATTTTGCTTACAAGTCAGTCTATCTTGTCAGTTGTTTTATTTAATTCTAAATATCAAGCAAAAGAAAGCACTAATAAATCATAGCTCATACCACATGAAGTAATCACCAAAAAATAACTATATTTGCAGTGAGAAATGAGCGTAATGGTACCAGTAAAAACGAAAAGATTTTAGTTTAGAAATTGCATTATTAAAAATGTATATACATTTATGCTAAAAGTGATCAAATGAGAATAAAAAACATATTTTAAATGAATTGCTTTAAATTTCTTTGGTGTAAGTTAGGTTTTATTTAGAAATAATGAATTATAATTACCGTATCTAAAGACCTTATGCAAGCGACACATCGCCTGAGGTTCACTCGCCCCTTAAGGCAATGAATTTCGTGACTCGCTATTTAACAAACACAAATTGAGTAAAATTAAATAAAATCATGTCAAAGATATATCAATAAGTAGTCTTGATTGCTCAAAGATGATGTTTTGTTTAGCTATGAGATTTACTTTTGCTATAAAAAAAGGAATGAATAATAAATTAATCTAAATCGTTCTTATAAATTAAGGTTTTCGCGATCAAGGTTTGCAGCCTTTTTGTTACTTAGCATTCATAAATACTACAATTTGGCATGAACTAGGGATGCACCGATTAATCAGCCTTAATCAGCTACTTTGCCGATCGTAAATAATCGGCAAAATCGGGCCGATTAATCAGCCGGAAAAATATTTTCCAAATATTGTTCTTTAAAGTATACCTTCACTAAGAAACTATGATGAATAATTGTATTAACAGTAATAATAATCCCCACAGTTGATAGAAAGTTTTTTTTTAATTAATTCTCCTACTCTGAATAAATATACGTAGACAATTTTGAAACATTTTTCGTGTGGCGATAGTTTTCTCCTTAGCACAGTGCTTTTAGATAACCTCTAATTCTCAAAGAATGAAAGTATTGAATTGAATTGCTACTAATTATTAAGAAATATAAATCAAAAGTACTCCTAAATTGGAGTGCCCACCACAGACTCCTCTCCCTTTTTTTCGGCCTTTTATGTCCAATTAACAAAACTAACAATGTGTTAATAATATTATTGACAATAAACGAAAATTGGTTTTAAGAAATTCGATAAAATATTGCAATTATTTTGTGAAAACTAGGAAAATGGAAAAAAAAAATCTTCGCTCAGGAATAAATTACTTACTATTTCTAAATTTAGAATTGCATAAGAGAGAAAAAAACAGTGATGGTAAAATTGGTAGTAGAAAAGCCATCATCCTTATAATTAATCGGCTCAGCCGATTAATTGGCTGTGTATCACAGCCGATTAATCGGTAATCGGCCAATTTGCTTATCGGTGTATCTCGAGAATAAACTAAAATCTATCTCTTCAGGTTATTTGTTCATACTAAGAGCTATACAAAAAGTTCACTAATGAATCGTAATATTCTAAAAGTTATACCATGAATAAACAGACGACAAAATTAAATTCTAGAGAATAAATTTCGTTGGACGCATAGCTATGGATCACATGGTCTCTAGCTGTCAATCGTGAAGGAAATAAAATGAGAAACGTCAAGGCAGCGGCAAAGATAAACCAACGTACTGTAGATAGTTGCGCTCACGAATTCTTCTAATATGTGCCTACTTGAGGTGAAAAGTTGTGTAAACATTACTGTAAAATATTGCTATAATTTACCTGGATTAAATTACAAAAATAAATAAAAAAATACAACTAAATCTATATATATAAAAATGGATGTATGTTTGTTTGTTTGATGTTTGATCCTTATACAAATACAGTTTTCGTCGGATTTTCATCAAATTTGTACAGAGGTTCTTTGATGCACTAAAATTTACATAGGCGGGTTTTAAAATTTAAAAAAGTCCAAAAAGCTCAAAATTCAAATTTTTTGTCTCAAAAAAGCGATTTTCTTTAAATTTTGAACATATAGAGGAATAGAGATAAGCTTTTAGCATACAAATTGATAAAATTTAAAACATTTAAATATGAGTCTTTTCCAACAAAGATTACGATTAACAATGAATTATCAATTTAAGACTCACCTATTTCATTTTAGCATGAAATAAGTTAAACACAATTATAACGGAGCTATAATTAGCACTCAGGCAACTCCGGGTAATAAGTTGGTAAATAAATAAATTCTACGACCAATTTTTGATTATTGAAAATATTTTAAGCAATTAGTTTTTTTGGTTTTATGTTCGTGACTCATTAAATTTTTCTTCTATTAATTTAAAAAATACAACAATTATAAATATTTATTTTGACTACTGAACAAATACACTTGCTGACAAATAATATATTAAATCTTTTTCAATTTTCCTACTAACGTATGTACTTAAAAGCTTAACTGAGATTATTTAAGGCTTTTTAAACATGCTTTGGAAAGTTTATAAAAAAAGTAACATCGTTCTCCAAAGTGCTGTTCCTTGTTAATTTTTTC
>JAXGGA010019710.1:0-19563 GCA_038373865.1 Uloborus plumipes
TCGTTTTCTTTTCTTTTCTTTATTTTTCACTCTTTTTGCTGCTTTTCTTGTTCATTGTTTTTAATAGTTGCTCTATAACTCTCAGAAACTGAAATGAATGGTTTTTTTGTCTATCCTATTAAGAAATTTTCTCCCACTTTTTGGCGCATTTTGTTGGTAATCATCGATAAATTTGCTGCAATGAGTTGTTTTGTTTGAAGTAGATGACGTATACCAATTTATAGGAGTTTTCAGAGGAGTTATCACAATTGTTGCTGCTGTCACATTATCTTCATTAGTCAGATTTGCATTTGTTCTTATAATTGCAGTCAGTATTTCAGTATTGGTAGAGTTTTTAGAAAAATCATTCTGGAAAAAAAGCGCCAAATTTTGTATAACGGTCATGTATTATTTAAAACTCCCTCTTGATATTTCGGTGCTTTTATCTTGTCCATTTCGTCTCCAAAAATATTTTGGAAGTCTTTTAGAGACATGAGTTTATTTAATACAGTAAACTTTTCATTTGATTTTTCTGTTGCTAAGCATTTAGAGCTATCAGTAGCGTTCTCATCATAGGGGGCTAATTACTATAATTTTCTGAAAATATTGTGAGAGTTATTGGCCACAACAAAACTTTAATTTTTAAGAATATATTCTTATATTACACCTCAAATTCACTTATTAGGCATCACAGCTATACATCTCACAGTATTTTAAAAGCTGTAAATGCATTGAGTTCTTTTAAAATGTCGCATAAAAAATTCTAGTCTTACCGTTTTCTCTACAACCTTTTAAACTACACTAAAAGTCCTTTTAAAGTTCAAAACAATTCGCCAAATAAATCAAAAAGACAGGAGATATACTCAAATTTAGTAAATTTTCAAGGCTTAACTCTATACGTAAATTTAAACCACTTAAGAAAGAGCTGCTTGTATGGAAAATGGATCTAGTGTTTCAGTCTTGCGTACAGAGTTAAGCCTTGAAAATCGACTAAATTTGATTAATTAATATCTCCTGTCCTAATTAACGGACAGAAACGTGCTACAACTTTTCTTTTTCAGAAAAAAACCCCTTTCCAGTGATATATAATACTTTGGGGTGGGGGAAGGTTTTCCCCCCTCAATTATGGCGGATACACCAAAAATGAGACTAATTAATTAATTTAAAAATAACTAATTCGAAATTAAAAATTTGGCTTTCGAGGTGCATTTTACTGGGATACGTTTGAATTTTTGAGCCAAGTTTCATGTCTGTGGGTGCTGTGGGGGCTTCTGGCCAGCGGTTACAAACGTACAAACAAACGAACACCGTCATCTTTATATATAGAGATATGTACTTTTCTGCAAGTATACTATAAGTAATATACTGTAGTACGGAAAAGTACAAAATAAAACAAAACAAATAGCTTAGAAAGGGTGTACAACTGAATGAAATAGTTTTAACAAATCCTCACAGCTGATAATGAATAATTAATTTCCATGACTTTTGAAAAACATGAGTATTTCATCTTATTTATATCCAGTCAAATTTTGCCAAAAAACTAGCGGAATTTTTTTAGAAATAAAATTACTTTAAATATGCTTTGAACAAGAAACTAAAAATATGAATAAATTTATAAACAATAAAAAAATATTTCCCTTCAAACATAAATATAACATGTAAGATTAAAGTGTACTGAGTAAAACTAAAACAAGTAACTAAACATTGTGCAAAATTGAACGAAGTATAAAAAAAGTTGATTCTCACTTGACGGTATGAATAGTTAAATTCACGTACTTTTAAATTGTAATGCCAAAATATTAGTGTTCCAGGATTGTCAAAACATGACGTAATTCTGGTTGGTTCACATGTTTCTCCCCACGCTATAGAATCTTCACTTTCCACAGATACAGGAGTGCTTCATCGCTTATTTACTCAGACGTGGAAAGTTTTCCCTCTGCATAATGCTTTTAGATAACTTTATAATTTTCAAAAAGAGTCAAAGCCTTGATTAAATGCCAACGAATAATTTAAAAATAAATTTCAATTAAGATTGCTCTTCAATTAGCCTGTTCACCACAACCTCTTCCCTATTTTTTATAAATTTTCTTGCCTGGTTAACACAATGCAACTGGGTGAATATCAGGAAAAGTGCCAATTTGACCATGGAAGTTTTCAATTTTTCAAGATACTCAGAAAATTAAATTAATAGGGTATTTCAAATACACATTTGTAATAATAGTTTTTAAAAATTAGAGGCATGGTCAAGGTGAATATTTACCCCCCTTTTAAGGGGGTTGTCTTTGAGCGTTACCGACATGATAGAATGCTACCGAACTGACAAATATTACAGATTTTACACTTAGTGTATAAAAGTAATCACTTTCACTACCTTTTATGCTCAAAAAAAATTATTACTTAGAATGTAACAATATTTCCAGAGTATGAACTCTTTTTTAATAAATAAAATTAGAGACTAATTAAAAATTAGTTAAAGTCTAAATAAGTGCGACAAAGTTTGTTTCAAACAGATAAATAGGTTAATAGTTAAAAAATCAAAATAAAATAAAATTCTTAACACAATCTTAAAAAACGAAATTAATTTAGGACAGTCAGAGTTTGGCGGGGGAGGGTGATTTTCACTAAAATGTTCGTAAGTTTTCCATTTTAAAACAAAATTATATTTTTGGGTGCAGTAGTTACGAACGAATGTCGGAATATTGATGTAAAAGAAAAGAGGGTGAAAAAGGCAATAATTTTGTTTGAAAACTCAAATTTTGCGGAAAAATTCATGTTTTTGAAGCATTTAAAAAACAATGAATAAACTGCTAAAATGGGAAAATTTGGCAGGAAAAACGATGCACTTGAATCTATCTGTGTACTTTAAAACTCAACAAACTCATAACATGAAGAAAAAATTGCGAAAAAACATCGGTAACGCACGCATCAGTTTCGTGACAAATACCTTCTACTTCCGCGCTGCCGACATGACAAATTTCCCGCAATATGATAGCTGAACATCCCTAATTAAAGATTCGAAAATAAAAACACCTCATTATGTCCATGACAATAGGTTTCTTTTCCATTATGCTAAAATAAATTGAAAAATTACTTTATTTTGTGTCTTAATTTCCGCTGCCGACATGACACTTCATTTGGTAGAAACAGAAAAGTCAAGATTGAAAAAATCTTACCTGTAATTTAATGCAGCCGAAGTGAAAATTTTCTACCGGAACTGAAACATCACATATTAGAGCTTCAACCGGCGTAATTTTTTGGCGCCAAAAAATGTTTTGTCAGGATTTTATCATTCCGAAAGTTGGCTCACTTGTCATGTTAGAAAAACTTGTGACGAGCAGAAATTGCTTTTTTTTATCGATCTAAATTCATTTTATATAAAACACAAGAGTTAATCGTCATAGATGAACATAAAACACGTTATTTCCTTTTGTATTTGTTTCTGCTGCGATGTTTTATAATCCACAGGATTTTTTTGAACTTTGCGATTCGAATGTGTGACGCGCTGCCTACATGACATTGAGGCAATAAAAAGAGTTCTATTGTCACAAATTAAAGTAAAACCTGAAAAATTTGTCATGGATTGTATGTGCGACGCAGTTTACTGTATGGAAAAAGAAAAATTTTTGGTTTTTATTTGGAAGTGCTTGAGAAATTCATTTGTGACTTAAATTAGCACTTTTCCTGATATTCACCCAGTTGTGTTAACAATAATATGAAAACTGTCTCAAAGAAATTTAATGAAATTTTAAAATTATTTTGGGGAAAATTAGGAAAAATGGAGAAAACTAAATCGTCTCTCAGAAATGAATGATTAACTTTCTAAAACAGAAATTGTAAAGGAGAAAAAAGCAATGATGGAGAACTAGGTAATATTAAAAATAATCATCATGATCATTAATCGGCTAGTTTTCAAGTGCAAGTAGTTTTCAAGTGCATATATCTCTTTTTTGTTCTGTTTTCTGTTATTGATTTTCAAAATCCATCCAGTTATTTTCGGAACGACTGCAAGTTCTGTACCTCAGAACCAGGCTAACGTAAGTCCATTTTCGTTACTTTTCAGTACAGGGCGAAAACAATTATCGGATACATGCAGAGGATAGGACTTGCGCTCTTGTAACGCTGCTAAATAATTGTGAAGGAATTTCTTTTACAGAATAACGTTTTCATGGGTCGATGCAGAATAAGATTTTACATACAATGTAGCCAAAAAGTGAAAATCGCCATTTTTGGACTTACGTCGTTCTGGTTGTGAGGTACAGAGTTAACTGGCGCAAAGTCTTCGATTTAAAATATTGCTTCAACAAAAGGGTCCCGAATAAGAAAAAGTTCGACACCTGGAGAGGTTAATTTTATTTATTTATTTTTATACTTCAATTTGCGACTTTCTTATTTTTTTATTTCTGATGAAATCTGTAGTATGAGCGTAGATTACATGTGCGCTTTTATTTCTGTAGGGAACTTTGAAATCAACTACGGTGAGTTACCAAAGAAAATGCGTCTTTCAAAAAAGATACCTCAAATATTTCGATTAATTTCCAGGTAAGTGACATCTTTTGAAAAAATTAAACACTAGAATATTTCACGTTTTTTCTTGTCATCACGTATTGACCATCATATACCCTTTTGAGAGATGACATGCACCTAGAATAAATTTTGAAAGGACTACGAAACTTTGTATGATGATGTGATTTAATAAGAAGTTACTGCAACACTATGATGAGTAATTGGTGTCTCATACAAAAAGGCGAAGACAGATGTGTACAGAGAAATGTTAATCCCACACACAAAGGGTCAAAATAATACCATGTGTGAGTTAATGTACGTAATGTCCGTCCGTGAAAGCAGCACCCAACAATCGCGAAACTTTCCACTTAAAAAAATGGGTAATGGGTTGTGAGTGGGAACTTTCCGAAGTTTCCAATTTAAAACTTACATTTTTTCGCTATCCTTTTGACATCACATGAACTGTATCAAGATTATTTTCTAAAAATACTATTTCGGTTGACTGATTTTTTAAAAACATTTTCTACTTTTGAATGACATTGAGAAATATTTATTGTTTTTACATTTCAGCCCAAATGCGGATTTTGAATACCAAAAGGATGCAGCACAGGAGTTTGATTCATCTTCCTTGACAAGTACTGGTTCGACTGTCTCCTCAACGAGTTCATGCCGTTCTAATAGTAAGTACAAACAAACCGGACCCATAGAGCTTGCACACTAGAATGCATATTCCTTTATCCACAAAGTAGAAACTGACCGTAAGCATGAGGATAAAGTGGTTATCAAATAAGAAGAGGGGTGCGGGTATAACAATTGAAGGGCTTGGGAGATGAAGTGAAGGGGTTAGTGACAAAACAGAAATTGCGAGTAATTAAAGTTCAAAGTTTTATTGTTGCAGTAGTATATTTGCAGTTGTTGCAGATTTTTTTGTTTTCTGGTGTTTTCGTTAGTTTGCGTATGAATTTGGTGTAAAGACATCTACTTTTTGATGTTCCCAATTTTATTTGCTTACTTGTATCCATTGCGAACCATTGTCCAGAGTGTTCATTTTTTTAATGTAACACATCCCTTCATCCTTCAAGCCCTTCAATTAGCACGTGTGTCGCCAAACCATAGTGAATTTAAGTAAGGGCGGATACAAGGGAGGGGCGATGGGGCGATCACCCCTCCCTTGAGGGACTCTTCTCCAGCAGTTTGAAGATTTTGAAATTCAAAAGAGGCAATTTCAGGTAACCTTTGATGATATTAAGGGAAAGAGTGTGGCGATTTGGGGCTCTGATCTGGAAATTTTTTGAAATAGAAGACCAAAACATTTGTAATCAACACGTGTAAACAAGGATGCATGGCCCAAAATTTTGGGCAAGTAAGAAAAAAAATCAATCTCCCCTCATTTGGAATATTTCTGGATCCGCCCTTGAGTTTAAGCATGAGCTTGGCTGATAGCTAGACCGTTGAGCTAGAGGACCAGTAATGGTAAAAACTGCTTTCATCCTGAAAACCGAAAAATGACCCAATTGTGTGCTCTAGCTCCATACTTAGAGTTTAGATCCCGATTTTGACGCGAAGCTTTTGTCACAAGATTGCTGAGTTGTGAACCCACTTTTATTTATCGTTGTTACCGAAGGATGTTGGAATTTTTCCTATGTCGAGCTACAAAAAAGTGAATGCAAAAAATGCTGTACCATTAATTAAATAAATGTTGTACCATTAGTTCAGTGCAATTAGTGCAATAAATCCGCGTTTTACGTTATTCATAATACGCAAGTGATGATTAAAAATATTCGATCACCCTTAAGTTCTTTAACAATACTCGTTTCAACCGCTTGCTTGATTATCCCGAGTTATCTCGGGCTCTAATGTGTTGCAGGTAATCATTATCTGGAGAAAACTCGGGTGAAACTAAATAATTCTACATATATAAAAAGAATTGCAAATTTAACTTAAAAAAAACTTTTAATTTTGTTTTGCTTCGTTTCCTAGTATTTAAAAAACAAATTAAAAAATACGATTTTTTTTTTTTTTTTTTTTTTTTTGCATATTTTTTTTTTTTTTTTTCAAAAAAATCTGAAAGAAAACGGTTACTACTGTATTAATATCGTTGAGGTAGATACTGCAATTAAGCAAACTACAATTCATTATTTTTAATACTGCTTCATAAAAAAACTCTACAGTTAATATTTTTACACGATTTTGGAACAATGAGAAAAATTAAACTGTTGTTTCTGAAACCACTCGGGAACCCGAGCCTGAGCAGACACATCGATCTGATTTAAGGCGGAATAAGTATGGCTTCCGTTTTAAAGAGCACCGTTAAGGTGGAAGTTCGATTTTGCTCAGAGCGCACTGCTCTTTGGATCCAGACCAAGGGCCGAGCTAACCCTTGGTCTAGTACCCCCAGAGGTATCGTTTCACTTGGAGGACTTTGTGACCGCGACCTCGCCCAGCCACCATTAATAACGACGGTGGATCTTTGATCGGCTAGGATCGAACCCGGAACGTACCGGTTGAGAGTCCGACGCTTACCGATCTACCACGGGCCAAGAATTAAATTGAATGTTATATTAGAATTAAATTGAATGTAATATCAACTACCATTTATAAATTTTACTTAATTAGAACTATTTATGTCTTCTTCCTAACAAAAGCGTTCAAAAAAAGTGAAACATTATGTTTGACCAAATTTGTAATTACCTTGTAGTAGTATACAGCCAACGATATAAAATTCAGTTTTGCGCCAGATATGACGTATGAACATTTTTAGTCATCATTTTAAAACTCATGGGAGTAACGAAATTTGTTCCCCCCCCCCCCCATCTGTACTAAGAAAAACAATTAGACAATTGTTAATTTGTTCTTTTGAAATATATTTTTTTATCATAATTGTTCTCCTCCAACAAAAAAAAAAAAACTTCTAAAACAGTACTTTTCCTCTCAGGATTTAGCATTTACAATAACTTATCCAACTCCACTGCTTCAAGCCGTAGTAATTGTAGAACCATGTCCTCTACTAGAAGCTCGGAACTCCAGGATCACCCGACGGCAAATTTCAAATCGTTCTTATCAGTCGTGAGTATGCCATGCATCATGCATTTATCTACAATGAAATCATTATAAAAAATTTTGAGAGACTTTGCTTTTCAATACTTTCCGAAAGTGACAAACTAGTGGAAACACGTCATTTTGAAGTATATTACACCTGTACTCATTTCACGTGTAAAAGCTGGCTATCGCTTTTCTCCGGTGAAATTATCCATTTCAAATCTGCTCTGGTGTTTTAAATAATAACAGTTTTGACTTAGAATATTTTGTAACCAGGCACTGGACTCATGTCAGATGTGTTGAGCTGCGATAGGATAGTGATGGATGCGTTTGGGTGATCTCATTGAGAAATTTTTCGAAATTGAAGGCCGAGAAACTCATTTTTCTGCTGTTTTGTTACGAAAGGGAAAGGAGAGTTCAAGGGCTCTCTCGAGAAAATTTTCAATGCTTAATCAGTACGGTTTATGTATTCTTTCGATGTTTGTACTCTTCCTGTCTATAATTTTTATTGTTCTGTTATTTTCTAGGCCTCGCTATTGGTAATATAAGAAAAGTTCTAAAACGCAATCGTAAACTACCATTACTGATCTTATGGGAAAGAAAGGAGATTCAGAGCTCTCCTTTCTAAAAACACATTTTAAAGCTATCTGGGGTCACGTAAAACACGAATGGGGAGGGGGCGGTTCACTGCAATACATTGTTCAAACTTGAAGCCCTAAAAGTGCCATTTCAGGCGAAAGGCCGAAAAATCTTCAAAACAAAGAAAAAAGTTACAAAATATCGAGCCCCATTTAAACTTGGTCACCGGAACGTCATGTGCTTTTCCCTTGAGCTCGGTGGAAGGTTCAATTAGTGATAATTCATTCTTCACAAAATTCACTACGTATATGGACAACTATTTTTTTTAAAAAAACGAGGACTTGTGACAGGTCTGGAGGAAAAAATTTTAATTTCAGAACCTATGTCAAAGTAGGGCTCAGATTAGAACTTTATTTTTTCTTAGTATTTTTAGCCGTTGTACTTTTTACGGCATTCACTTAAATACAGCCCGTAAATGCGTTACTGAATTGCTGTGTTATACTTTTAGGGAACAGCGGAAAATACAGCCCACAGATATCAAGGTACTTCTGCAGGGCCGTTTCAATGCAAGAGGAATGGAAAACTGCCGAAAGGAAGCAAGTGACAGGGCCAGAAATCAATTTAAACTTATTGCTGTCTGGACTTACGTTTCCAGAAAGAAACTCAGACTTACAATCAGATGCCTCAAGTGTTAGCAATAACTCCTCATGCTCTTTTTTGCCTTCAAAAAATACCTCTCATTTGCAAGAAAAGGATACTTCAAGCAAAATCTACTTCATTGATAAAAGTAAAATGGATTATTCCTCTGATTTGCAATCACCGGATAAAAGTAACTTCAGGTCTTCCAGTTATTTGTCGAAAGAGAATTCCGCTCATCATGCCAGAAAAGAATCTTTAGGTGAAATATATTTGATGGAAGAAAACAACTATTCTTCAGATTTTCATTTAAAGATTCCGAACGATGCCAATTTTGTGTCAGCTACCAATTTAACTGAAAAAAACTCTTTGAGGTCGAATCAAAAGGCATCAATAGACGAAAAATACCTAATGAAAGAAAAAAGTGGAGAATATGATTCCTATTTGCAACTAGGTACTTCGGATGTTGCCGATTTTGCTCCTACTGCTACTGATTTATTTGAAAAAAATTCTTCATATCTTGACCGAGAACAATCATCACCTAAAGGGTATGGCGTGGAAGAAAATGATCCAAAAAGTTCTCTCATCTTACAGATAAACCCTCCAAGTACTGAACACTACATTTCTTCTTCTAGTTTATGGTCACGAAGCAGCAGTTACTTGAAACAGGAGGTACCACCGAAAAAAATTAGGACGCCTCAGGAAAATGATCGAGATTCCGTCACTTCATTAAATGTCTCGGATACTAAAAACATTGCTTGTACTATTGCATCAGAAGAAGAACCTTTGTCAAATTTCATGAAACCAGAAAAGAAACGAGATGAGAATTGCGATTGAAAACAAATGATAAGGAGATTAGTGCTCATTTACAATTTCACAACCCGCAATTACTGATATGATCTATAGTTATCCTAGTTGTAATGATTAACAAGAAGTTGGCAAATCTACAATTCTCTGTTTTAAAGGCCACTACAACTTGTATAAATGATGAAATAAAAAGAACTATTTTTTATCAAACTTGATCCTATTTAAAAGGGAGATTTAGTTTTATGTTTTCTGTCATTTCAACAGATAGATTAAAAAAAACTCAGGTAAGTTTCACTCAGTTTTACATCGAGTTTTCTAAAAAAAATTAATAAATAAACAGTTTCACGTAACAGATATACGTAGCATACAATTTTAAATGCTTTATCTTATTAAAATTTTCTTCTACCACTTCTTGTACTTGTCAAAGCATACCCGAACAGTGTTACCCCGACGTAAATTTTTGAGCGGGGAAAATTCTTAATTTACGGAATAAATACTCGGCAAATGATTAAATATGAGAATAACTCTAAAACCACAATTTTAGACGATTTTGGGGTGTTCCCGGGAAGAAGAAATTGGACGGCGCACGCACTTTTTTTTAGACAATAGGCAATGTTAGGGGGAAATGAGGTTCCGATCTTTTTTTTTTTTTTTTGAAAATTTCGCTCCAAAAACTCTTTGGAGGTATTAAAAGGGGAGAAAATTCGGGTCCCCATTCCCGAAATTTTTCTAATTTGTACTCTTAAAATACACACTAGTTGATCTTTGGAAATCATAATTTCGGGGTGCTCCCTCATTCATTTCTCGAAAATGAAACTTTAAAAATGCCAATGGTATATCTAATTACGTTATAGAGGAGCGGATTCGAGGGTTCACCCCCAAATTTTTTTCGAAATTGTAACTTTTAAAACGCAGTTTTAGACGATCTGTGATGCAGGAGAGATTCTTGGGCGCATCCCAAGGAATTTCTTTAATTGAAGCTTTCAAAACATGATTTTGGCCATCTTTGGCAACGTTAACGGGACCAGCAATTTTTCCCAAATGGGAAGATTTTAATTTTTTTATTTTATTTTTATATGATAGAATAACATACAAGAACATACACACACATCATCAGTGTAAAAAAATTTTTTTGACAATAGTTTTTTTAAATAATATTTTTTTTTAAGTTCAAGCGACGGTAATGTCATATAGTTGGTTGGATTTTTCAGTCTTCAACCGCAGGCGCCATTGGAGCGAGCAGCTTTTCGTAACAGCACGAGTGGGAGTGGTGTGGTAGTCTTTTTTCTGTAGAAGTCTTGTTTTCATTAACGTCTTGCTTAATTTTTCTCTGCTTCCCTGGCTTTTCCTTTTATTCACTTCTCTGGCTCTAGGTAAGGTATCTTTATTTAATTTTTGTTTTTCCCTACGCAAATGTCGTAGGGAGTCCAAGTATGGGTAATAAGCGGAAAAAAGGCCCGAATGACAATTGCAATGACAGAGTCGATAAAACTCTAAAAACCAACCCTTTTGTCTATAAAACCAACTTATCTATTCTAGAAAAATTTAAAGCAGCTAAAGCTAACTCAGAAATAGAAGTGAAAATTTCTATAACCGGAATAGAAGTGTCGCTGCCAAATAATAAGGGCTTAAAATTCCACAAAGAAATTAATGACCTCCTGACAAAAGAAGGCACGGTATATTTTTCCCCAGGAATGAAAATATAATTACCACAACTAAAATTCAGTATCACAACCTTTCTGGGAGGGAAAGTAGTAAGCCCTCGTTTAATTGCGGGCCATTTATGTAGAAATACATTGTAAAAATGAAGATAAAGAGTTAGATATTGGATCTACTGCCAACGAAATTGAAGAAAATGATATTACTGTAGCTCAATTCTGCCGATTCAAAAAAAAAGGGTACTTTGGAGCCCATACCAGTTGTCCATTCAAAGAATTCGGTTATATACCAACGGAGAAAATATCAGAATCGGGAGAACCAGACATAAAGTTGAAAAATTTATAGAAAGGCCCAGGATTTGTAATAAGTGCCTTAAAGTAGGACATGCTGAAAAATACTGAAAAGGGGAAACCAAAAGCCCAGACTGTGGAGATGGACACAAAGCCTGCGGGAACGAGCCCACTTGCTTTAGGTGCGAGATAGTCACTCTGCACTTGAAAAAAAAATGAACCAAACTCACTCCCAATCAATAGGACAGAGAACCAACAAATTAAACACAGGTCACAAATCATACGCTCAAATTGCGGGGGAAAACACCAACGAAAAAGAAGATAAAAAAAGTAAAATTATAGGGTCGGGTGGGATTAAATGGGTCAAAAAGGAGCAATTTTATAATCAGACATTGACAGCAAAAGAAATATATTGATTCAACCACTGAATAAACTGCTCATGATAAGCAAATGACTCTGCCTCATGACATTTATAGCGAAATATCTCGGAAAAAACGAAATATTGATACTGATAAATAAGTTACAAAATGAGCAGTCAATTAATCAATTTACCCCTTAGCGTGGGATAAAATAGGTCATTGGTGGGGTAAAATATGAGTCACGCTTTAAAGGATTAAATTTCAGTTTCTTGAATAGGGAAACCACGAAAATGTGGACATGAGTCCAGAAATTTCAAAATTGTCCTGTTGTTATCAGTGGCGGCGCTAGCTATGGGGCAGGGGGGGGGGGCAATTGCCCCCCCCCCCCGTCGGAAACGTCTTGCTCCCCCATCGGGGAAAATTTCTAACTTCGTCGGGGAAAAAATTTCCGACGATCAAATTTTCCGACAGAAATCTAAGTGCCGAAATCTCTTCTGGATTCCGACAGATCAGTAAAATAATTTCAATAAAATCATTCAACTGAAAAAACTTTATTTTTTCTTAAGATATTCCCATTATTCGCCTAAGTACGCAATTCCCAGACTAATTTCGAACACGAGAGCGTTCAGGAGTATCTCTTTTGGATAAACGTAAGTTCTGCAGGAGAAAGTTATTTTTGTTCAGGTATGGAAAAGGACAAATCTTCCCCTTTCGTTTTCTAACCAGAGGTCCCACCCGTAAACCGCCAGCAGCGTGGCAAGTCATTGTCACTTTCTGAGAATCTGATTGACCAGCCGCTAGACACGTGTTTCTCTCAGGACCTTTGCCACCACCAAGGAGGGCTGATGATACTCGGGGATGAGCGGTAAGACCCGACGACTGTGTGAAGAAAGGAAAAGACATCCCCCCGCTGGTGAAGGGGCTGACTATCTCCCGCCTCAGGACTCCGGAATTGCGAGCGTCACCAGAATCACTATTGTACGATTGTGCATCGTCAGACAGTTTTAATTAGTGTAACACGAGTAACAGGTGTCAGTCGGGGGGGGGGTGATTTTTGGCGGGAGCTTGAAGCAAGGCTTTGGCTTCAGACACTTCAGAGAAGTAGAAAGAGCAGTTTACAAAAGAAAGACGTTTTCGTCGAAAGAAATTTTTCCGCCGGTCTTTCTCTCCATCATCTCCTGTTGTCTTTGAACCTTATGATAGGTTGACTGAAACGTTTTCCTTCATCAACAAGGTAACAAGCTGAAATTATTATAGTTTGCTTTAAATTTCCTTTTTTTTAATTAAAATGCATGTGTTCTTTGTTTTAAAATACATGTCAATAAATGGGAAGCATATCTATAAATCGTAGCAAACCCTTTAATTAACTGTCGCATTATGAGATTACCGTTATATGATTTTTCTATTAATATATTAAATGATAGTAGCAGAATGTAACTGCTGTTGGTTGTTTGTAATGCCTTTATAACATTTGATCTAAAAGTAAAAATTAATTGCACCTGCATTAATTTTAAATGTTTTACTGTGCACAAAAAAAAATAGTTTTCTTGCACTTTAGAAAACTATTTTTTCTTTTCTTTGGTTCGAATTTTAAGCAAATAGGTAAACAAATGGAATCACACTGTTGCGCACTTCTTTAACATAGAGCGGTTCTCCCGGTCCCCTACCAGTTTTTCAGGTAAGGAGTCGTCAATCTCATTTTGCAATGTTAACAAGAAGTTCTGTCAAGAACTAAACGAGCCTACTTTCCCGTACATCGACATCGGCATTCTCGCATCTGATCATTATTCTCTTGATTATCTGAGACTTAAAATTATGTCAAACATACCTTTTTAGCACTTAGAGCTGATTTCGAAAAGCAAAATATACCCCTTTCATCAGATGAAGTAGACACGTAAAAAGTAATTAACGAATAAATAAAGTTTTGTCGCACCTTTTAAAGAGTGTAACTGTTACAGTTCCTCCGTAGAAAAATGTCCATCGTTTTCAAAAAAAAAAAAAAAAATAATAATAATAATAATAAAATAAATAAATAAATAAATAAAAGTACAAAGAGCATCAAAACACATTTTATCAAAGAAAGAAAAAAAAAGAAAAAAAAACTCGTCCGTTAATAAAATGTCTCGAATTTCACTTTTAATCTGTTGCCAGTTGTTAAATATAAATAAAGAATAAAATGTTCTCGTGAATGAAAAATTTTTGTTACAAAAAAACATCGTCTGCCAAAAAAAAAAAATAATAATAATAAATAAAATAAAACAAATTTATAAATAAACAAAAAATCGTCTGCACAGTCAGTAATTTTTTTTCTGAGCCTGCATTTCCGCCATGTTTGCGGAGTCGGAGTCGGAATCAGAGTCCTCACAGAAGATTACTCAGAAAAGTACGTTACAAACATTATTTATCAAAAGCATTTTCTTACAAAGTTAGTTTGAAGGAAATCCGACTTTAAGTTCAGGATCAACATTCAACTTAAATTCCCCGTAGACGATAATGTTAATTTTTTTTTCTGAACGGTTCAGTATTGAACGAAAAATGGTTCAAATCAAAAAGCGAAATATGGGAATGCATGGGAAAGCCTCTCCGAGATCTTTCAAACAAAAAAAAGTTTATTCCATTCGGTCGGTTCACTCAAAAGTTATTAGGTGGGGAAAGGTTGCTTGAACGGTTCAATGTTGAACGAAAAAGTGTTCAAATTGAAAATTTAAATACGGTAATGAAGTATCCTTGCTGAGATCCTTCGAACAAAAAAAAGTTTATTTAAATCGGACTGTTCACTCAAAAGATATTAGGGGTGACCGCTTGATTGAGCGGTTCAATGTTGAACGAAACATTGTTCAAATCGAAAATGTAGATACGGGAATGAAGTATCCTTGAAAAGATCTTTCGAACAAAAAAAAGTTTGTTCAAATCGGATTGTTCACTCAAAAGTTAGCATCGCGGGACCGGTTGTTTGAACGGTTCAAAGTTGAACCAAAATTTGTCGAAATCGAAAAATCAAATATAGGAATGAGCTGCACTCGCGGAGATCTTTCGAACAAAAAAAAAATTATTCCATTCGGACGGTTCACTCAAAAGTTATTAGGTGGAGAAAGGTTGCTTAAACGGTTCAATGTTGAACCAAAAGTGTTCAAATTGAAAATTTAAATACGGTAATAAAGTATCCTTGCCGAGATGCTTCAAACAAAAAAAAGTTTGTTTAAATCGGACTGTTCATTCAAAAGTTATTAGGGGTGACAGCTTGATTGAGCGGTTCAATGTTGAACGAAAAATTGTTCAAATCCGAAATGTAAATACGGGAATGAAGTACCCTTGAAAAGTTCTTTCCAACAAAAAAAAGTTTGTTCAAATCGGGCTGTTCATTAAAAAGTTAGTATCGCGGGACCGGTTTTTTGAACGGCTCAAAGTTGAACCAAAAATTGTTCAAATCAAAAAATCAAATATGGGAATGAGCTCTACTCGCCGAGATCTTTCCAACAAAAAAAAGTTTGTCCAAATCGGAATGTTCATTCAAAAGTTATTAGGGGGGGACAGACCGACCGACCGACAGACCGACCGACCGACCGACAAACAGACCGACCGACCGACCGACCGACCGACGCACAAATTCCCCATCTCAATACCCTACTTTCAAATTTTTAATTTTTCGATATTCATTTTACCTTTTTATTTTTTTAACTTGGCGATATTTTTTGGACTTGGCGAGATTTTTTTAACTTGGCGATATTTTTTGGACTTGGCGATATTTTTTGGACTTGGCGATATTTTTTAGATGCATTAAGCTACTTTTAATACTTTTTTCGTCTTTCTTTTATTTTTAACGGGAAAGTAGGCTAAAAAAGGGAAAAACCTTCCCAGTATTAAAAAATAAATAAAATGTATAGAAAGACATGAATCAAGATGATTAATTTTTTTTCTGTAAAATTTCGATAGGAAATGTGATCTTTAAATCTTAGTTAAGGAATTCCTGTAATCTAACTTCTAACTAAAGAAATATTATTTTCGAATGTTTTTTAACCGAAAGGAAAAGTAACATCATAGAAACCTTTGCGAGCAGCAGTTGAAATAAATAAATAGTAGAGCTAATATTTAGAAAAGTGCCAATTTGAGTTCCAAGTGAATTTTCACTAGTATTTCAATAACTAGTTAAAAAAATAATTTTCCCCAGAAAGAAGATAAGGTTCTGCTATGATTTCATCTAATAACATCAGAAAAAAAATTTTTTTTCTTCAGAAAATATTGTTTTTATACAGCAAAAATCAGATCGGTAACGTGTCCCCAGTAGCAAAGCTTAGCATGCAAACAGGTCATGCGCACTTTCTAACTTCCCAAAAAAACGCACTTGCACAAAAAACGATTCTATCTCTACCCCTTTGTTAATATTTTACTTCATTTTTGTTTTAATCGATTTCTGATTTTCTAGCCGATGCGAAAGATGCGTGTCCCAAGTTCCGCCGTCAGAGTGGTAACAATAACTTCCGATCTATGTTTAAGCTCCCAAAATCATTTCCTGCACCTATACCACGTGATACTGAGTACCTGGTGGGATGTTTTATTGAATCGTAGTTAGAAATTTGCATTTCTGCATCTAAAATTGTAGGTAAGATTTTTTAAAGTGATTTTATAAATGTGTGTCATTTGAGTCATCAGATCGGTAACACGCTCTAAAATGCGCAGTTTTTATTATTTTAAGCATTATTTTATATATAAGTATAGTCCTTTGTTGCAAGGAAAAAACCCACGTGTTTGATTTTGGTTTAGTGCGATCGACTCGGAAATAAAAAAAAAAAAAACTTTGTCAGTTTGTCAGATCGGTAACAGTCAGAGCGGTAACATTGAAAAACAGCGAATATGTTACAGAACTAACTCACACGTTTCAGAATTATAAAAAGCAAAAATCTTAGGTTTTCGCCATACATATTGAATATTTTTGTTCTTAAAAAATGAAAAGCAATGAATTTTAGTACAATTGATTCATTTGTGGTTTGTATGACCTAACAATAGAAGTTAGTAAAATAAGAAAATTTGACACTGCAGAAATTAAGTTAATTAATTATTATTATTTTATTTATTTATTTATTTTTTTTGGTGCTTCAATTTCTCATAATTTCGCTAAATAACTAGATAATAACTAGCATGCTAAATTTGAATTTCTGATCAAGAAATTAAATTTCCTGCAACTAATTAAAGAAAAGCAAGCAGCAGAGTTGTGTGTTGAAAAAGTTGAAGTTGTGTGTTGTTTTAAAACAAAACAAATGTTTTATTAGCTTGGATTTGGTAATCTCATAATTTATTTTATCTAAAAACCTTATCGCTCATTTTTATTTCCAAGAAATGCTTTTTTATAATGAAATTTGATTTTTTAGCCTAATATATATATTTTAATATAATTATCTTAATTCTATATTAAAAATGCAAGGAAATGATATCATATTTAGAGATGTTAACGAAGACTGAAAGCATAAACTCAAATATTTAGCTCATATTAACATCAGATCTGTAACATTCATCAGATCTGTAACGGCTTAAAAGTGAGTAATCTAAGGAGGGGATAAATAACTTCCTTGACCTCCTCCCTTTTATTTTCTTGCATTTAGACCCAATTTAGACTTAAAGTCCAATATTAGTTTTTTTCTGCAAAAAAAATTTTTTTTTCAGAAAACTCCAACTTCAAATTGGCACTTTTCTAAATATTGGCTCAGTAACAATAAAAAAAAATCGTGATTGCTTCATTGGGGTAGCTGACCAGGGCCATCACCGAGAGTCAAACTGGACGGGGGGTTTAGGGTCGGGTGGGATTAAATGGGTCAAAAAGGAGCAATTTTATAATCAGACATTGACAGCAAAAGAAATATATTGATTCAACCACTGAATAAACTGCTCATGATAAGCAAATGACTCTGCCTCATGACATTTATAGCGAAATATCTCGGAAAAAACGAAATATTGATACTGATAAATAAGTTACAAAATGAGCAGTCAATTAATCAATTTACCCCTTAGCGTGGGATAAAATAGGTCATTGGTGGGGTAAAATATGAGTCACGCTTTAAAGGATTAAATTTCAGTTTCTTGAATAGGGAAACCACGAAAATGTGGACATGAGTCCAGAAATTTCAAAATTGTCCTGTTGTTATCAGTGGCGGCGCTAGCTATGGGGCAGGCGCCGCGTTTCCGACGGGGGCGTCGGAAACGTCTTGCTCCCCCATCGGGGAAAATTTCTAACTTCGTCGGGGAAATAATTTCCGACGATCAAATTTTCCGACAGAAATCTAAGTGCAGAAATCTCTTCTGGATTCCGACAGATCAGTAAAATAATTTCAATAAAATCATTCAACTGAAAAAACTTTATTTTTTCTTAAGATATTCCCATTATTCGACTAAGTACGCAATTCCCAGACTAATTTCGAACACAAGAACCTTCAGGAGTATCTCTTTTGGATAAACGTAAGTTCTGCTGGAGAAAGTTATTTTTGTTCAGGTGGAAAAGGACAAATCTTCCCCTTTCGTTTTCTAACCAGAGGTCCCACCCGTAAACCGCCAGCAGCGTGGCAAGTCATTGTCACTTTCTGAGAATCTGATAGACCAGCCGCTACACATGTTTCTCTCAGGACCTTTGCCACCACCAAGGAGGGCTGATGATACTCGGGGATGAGCGGTAAGACCCGACGACTGTGTGAAGAAAGGAAAAGACATCCCCCGCTGGTGAAGGGGCTGACTATCTCCCGCCACAGGACTCCGGAATAGCGAGCGTCACCAGAATCACTATTGTACGATTGTGCATCGTCAGACAGTTTTAATTAGTGTAACACGAGTAACAGGTGTCGGTCGGGGGGGGGGGATGATTTTTGGCGGGAGCTTGAAGCAAGGCTTTGGCTTCAGACACTTCAGAGAAGTAGAAAGAGCAGTTTACGAAAGAAAGACGTTTTCGTCGAAAGAAATTTTTCCGCCGGTCTTTCTCTCCATCCCCCCCCCCCCCCCAAGAAACAACAACAACCTATAAAGCCAACTAGATTTTCAAAAACGTTGTCGAAAAGAAGCACATAAAATTTTTGTTTTGGGGGCAATTTTGAATAATTTCTGGGAGAGTCTCTGTACCACAACCCTTACCCTATCGTCGTCAAAGGTGCCCAATAACTGCGATTTTAGGAGTCTTAAGAATATTTCGAGGAAGAGTCCCGAGCCAAACGATGCCCCTGTACTTTTTTTTTTTTTTAATAAGAAGCCGAAGAAGATATAAGTTGAACCAAAAATTGTTCAAATCGAAAAATCAAATATGGGAATGAGCTTTACTCTCCGAGATCTTCCCAACAAAAAAAAGTTTATTCCATTCGGATGGTTCACTCAGAAGTTATTAGGAGGGGAAAGATTGCTTGAACGGTTCAATGTTGAACGAAAAAATGTTCATATTGAAAATTTAAATACGGTAATGAAGTATCCTTGCTGAGATCCATCGAACGGTGACAAAGTGTTTTTAAATCGGACTGTTCACTCAAAAGTTATTAGGGATGACAGCTTGCTTGAGCGGTTCAATGTTGAACGAAAAATTGTTCAAATAGGAAATGTAAATACGGGAATGAAGTATCCTTGATAAGATCTTTCGAACAAAAAAAAGTTTGTTCAAATCGGACTGTTCACTCAAAAGTTAGCATCACGGGACAGGTTGTTTGAACGGTTCAAAGTTGAACCAAAAATTGTTCAAATCGAAAAAT
>JAXGGA010019711.1:0-19562 GCA_038373865.1 Uloborus plumipes
AACCCGCAGAAAGTTCCAAATCGAAGCCCATCGAACATTCTAGAACATTTCAAGTTACATCATCCCCAAACGGATTTTCACAGGCCAACCGTCACTCAAATCTCTCTCGTCCAATCACGCCATATTTCCAAAAGAATCTCAGCACAAAAACAAGCCCAGCTAAACAAAAAAGAAAGAAAACAACGACTTCTCGCCCAAACCATGACGTCATACCTCACAGAATGAAACTTTCATCTGTCAATCAAATTCGTCACGGCAGCGAAAAAATCCGATTCTCTTTTCCCAATCGTTGCTCGAAAAACAACCACAGTGAGAAAGAAATGGCGAACGCTCTGCCTGACCAAAATCGAAACTTTCCAACACTTGTGGATGAATTAAATTGAAGAAATGCAAATGACTCATTAAGCTAATGAATTCATTCCACAGATACTGTTACTTCCTAACTGAATATTCACTCATTTTCATTCTACAAAATTTTACATGTTACAGGCTGTACACAGTATTGGCCAGAATGGATGGGTCACCACAAATAACTCTGATGTTTATGAATGCACAAGAATAATTGCAATTAATAAAGTATTTTTTTGGGAATAATTGTGTGCGTAGTTATATTAGCGCAGTTTACATACAGTGGATCCCGCTGAATGGGATAGCCCTTTTGCCAGAAAAAATTACTTTAATAAGTGGGATATTCCATTATCCGGGATTAAAATAATACATGATGACGGTTTGGTACATTGAAAATGTATTATATTATGCGAGATATTATTTTAAATATTATTCTAATAAGCGGGCTCTACTGTGTATAATTGAGAAAGGGTTCAATATTTGATATGGAAACCTTTCTTTTCAATACATTTTGGACATCATCAGGCATAGAAATAAATAATTTTTCACGATATTCTGGTATAAATTCTGTAATCCATCTTGTTTTATAGTTTCTTTTAAGTCCAAAAGTGAAGTTTGGTTTACACTCCGCAACTTTGCACTTTCAAATTACCCGACAGTTCTCGACTGGGTTTAAATCCAGGCCCAAAGATCTGAAATCCCTTCTCTGCAATGGGGAGATGCTTCATCATATTAGAAGTGTATGTACTAGTTAATATTCATAAACATTGGTGACTTCTCTTTTAGCACATCATTTAATAGAACTGTTTATCTCGAATTAGTTTTAAACAGAGCAGAAAATGAAGTTGACTTGAGAACATAATATTATGCTATGATTTTACATTAAATCAAACTGAAAGTGTTCAATGGCTGCAAATTGCATTTGATGATGAATATCCATCATGGGAGAATGTATTCAGATAGTTTAAAGAATTTTATATAGGTCACGATTCTCTTCAGGACGAAGGACACGTAGGAAGGCTGCCGTCAGCAGTAATCCTGGATGATGATCTGCTTTACAAAAAAGTTGATACATGATAATGCCAGTACCTACCAAACGATACAGCAGGAACTTAACATTGAATCTGCGACCATACACAATTATTCATGGAAAACTATATAGGAAACAAATAGTTTATCATTGGGTTCCCATGATCTAGCAGATAATAAAAAAGGTGCTTGTGAGAACCAGTAAAGAAACCTTTAAATACCTAAATGACATCGCGACCACATTATTTCTGAAATTTTAATGGGCGATGAAACATGCATATCTTTTTTTGACGTTACAATGTCAAGAAAGCAAAGTATGGGTCTTTAAAGATGATCCCATGCTCACCATGGTGTGAAAAGACAATGAGCAATGAAAAAAAGTAATATATGACATTTTCTTCAGAATTACGGGATTGATCAAAGCCATCAGGACAGAAAAAGTAAGAGCAAACTGGTATACCAATAAACTGTCTTAGAAGAAATTCTCCAAGACATGAGTGTTAGGGGGCTCATGCTTCACCACGACAACATATCTTCTGATTCAGTCAGACAGTTCAATGACTTGAACAAAAGCAAATTAAAGTGATAAAACTTTGACCTTATTTTCCGGACCTAGCTATGTGTCATTTTTAGTTATTTTTTATTGAAAGAAGAATTTACTTGGACATTGTTTTTATTTAGATGAAGAGATTGATGTGGTTATAAATACATTTGTTTTTTTTTTTTTTTAAATCAATTCCAAAAATGAATGGCTTAAGGCATTTAATCTGTGAAAAATTTGTCTAGAAAAGTACATTGATGCTGGAAGAGACTACTTTGAACAGTCCTAAAATTTTGTAAATCTACCTTAAGAAACCTAGGTAAATCTTAAAATTTTCAGAGTGACCCTTATACTACTGATAAAAATGAGCTGTTTTCAGGTCTGTTCATGAAACAAAGGCATAAAATATATGTTAACTTCGAAATTTAAAAAATCTGGAAGCTAATTTTCGAAGTAGAAGCAAATTTTTTTAATGAAAACATCTCAAATACAAGCACAAAACTTATTTATTATGCTACAAAACATTTATTTACATAGTGATAATTATATGATTACTACAGGAATATAGTATCAGGAATCACCATCAATTTGTGAAGCGATCTGTAAGGAGTCAGAGTTTGAATTCCTAACAGGGCTTGTATCACCTATAACCTGTAATTGAACAGGTAATTAAAAAGAGTACAACAGAATAATTTAAGTTTAGCAACACATACTTCTATGGTAGCCAAATTTTTGGATTGATACATAGTTTTAAATTGATCATAAAATGTTCTCAAAGTTTCCATAGCAAATGAAACCTTTTAACTGAAAATCAAAGTGTCCACAATTCATGCAATATGAACCCGATGGAATTACACTAGAAACCTAGCAATACGTTTGATGTGCTTAACACTAGTTTTCGAATAAATATTAGGTTGAAAAATTGAAAATGTTTAAATCAAAAAAAAATAATAATAATTTAAATAATGTATACTTCAGATAGGGGTGCCCTTATGAATGGTTATAAGAGGTACAAAAATATTTGTATTCAGTAGATTTTGTCTGCAGATTCAACAAATCTGGAGACAGCATAGCAAAACTGCAATTAAAAAAAAATCTCAATAATGCTTAATGTTGGTTCTCATTAAAATAGATACAGGAATATGTGTGTGTACTTATAATTTATCATTTGGCAAAATTTGGAACTTTATTCAGCAAATTGAACATTTTTCATCTCCCAAAAATTTAAGTTCTGGGCAAGTTCAGAGAATAACAATTTAAAAACAAGCCAACACATTAGTTACCTGCAATGCACTAAAAAAAAAAGAAAAAAAAAAAAACAGCCAAATCAATGAAAAAGAAAAGAAAACAGTTTAAGTTAGTTATGCAGAATTTTAACAAATATACAAACATACCAAAATTAGCTTACAATCAATGCTTGTAACTTTAGAAAACTCTTTGCATCTATTTAGGGTATTTTCCCATTATTAGTTGGCCATAGTTTCAATTGCCCTACTATGAATAAAACTGCTACAACAATTGTTTGTTTTTTGTTCATAACTGTGCTAACAAAAACTTTATGCATAAAAATAATTGAAAAACAACAAGAAATTTAAACATAGTGTCTAACATGGTGCAACCCTCTAATGTTCATACCCACATGTAAAGAAATATTTACCAATACAATATTTTTCAATTAGAATTGTTTGAAGTGGAAATAGTGCATTTCATTTTTGATTCTACAGCTCACTTTTAATTACATCACTGGTTTAATAGATACAGACCTGAGAAAATTCAAGTAGCAGTGTCTTGAATGTGTCACACTGCTCATGTTAAGTTGATGCCTCAAACTAATACTATGGTAACACAATCCAATGACTCACAGAAGAATTATACTTGCGTTTTGTGCAGGAAGATGGATAATTAAAACCTAGACTTACTTTTGTACAGTAGGCCTTCACATCACAACGTTCCATTAGGATGCTTTTAATGTCTCTAAAAATCTATAGTGGACCCTTAAAATTGTTGTCTACTAAAAATCAGGAATCAGAACGCAAAATTTATTGGAAATTTTGCGATGCAATGCTCTTAACTTTCATGGTGATGAATAGTTTAAACAAGTGCTCTTTTTCTGGGGGTGGGGCAGAAAAAAACATGAGCTGAATGAGTGAGGCTACAAGGCACAATATAACTATAATTATTTGCTATGATACATTATCGCAAATAAATTAATTACTAAAAATAGAAAAAGACATTAGCCTAAAAAAAGAAAATTTTTTGGAAAAGCCGAAAAATTAATTAACACTTGCATACTTAGGGAGCTCTCCATTTCACTCCTTCTGGTTCCTCGCTAAAATGTCGGGAATCTTACCCGTCAGAACTAATGGTGGAATGCTCTCCACTTCATTTCACGTGACATATCTACCAGATGGCCTTATAACAAATATTTGAACTATTACTATTGGATATAGCACTTTGTGCATTCTCCCACTGTTTAGCTTGGCTTTAACGCATTTTTCCATCATAAACATATTTTTTTAGCGCATAAGCCATTTTCTATATCTAGTCCTCAACATTATTTTTATTTCGAATTTAATATTTTCCAAAATGAAAATGATTTAAACCAATTGATTTGAATCTGTGATTTTAATCAGGAGCAGCTTCATTTTAAACAAAAATCTTTGATTCAAATCACTTGTTAACTTTATCTTCTTAATAAGTAAAAAGCTAAATCTCACAAGGTCTGCCTTTTTGTTAGATCAAATATCCTGATTGAAATAAATTCCCTATACTGGAATAAAAAAGTAATAACAATAAAATAAAATCACGCTCGGTTATATTTAAACATATAAATTATTATTATTTGAAGTAGTAAAAATTTATTTTAAAAAAAATAAGAATCTGGTTTACTTAAAAAATCTAATTCATATTCTTACTAGCTCTAAGGAAATCTTTCCTAAAAACTTGTAGTTAGTACACAAAACGTTTTATAATTTTTGAGCATAAAACAACTAGCTTTTAAACATTGAAAAATTAATTTTCTACCATAAATGTGCACTAATGTTTGAAACTCTTTAAATAATTTTTCATCTGAAAGGAATTTAAGCTTTATTCTAATTTGTCATACGTCTTTTATGCATTAGTTTGACAAGAGCTCCACATACTTCAAATGCAGCTATACAGGATAGGTATCAACTATCCAATTTGTTTACCCCATAAGCATGTACATTAGGGTGGAGTGAAAACGCTCGAAAAAAAAAAGTTTATCGCAATTAATTAGCCTGTATGCGGAAAAGTTGCCCCCTATAGGTGTAACCATATCTCTGAAGTTTTAGCTTCCTACGAAGTTATCTTCATCTGCCTATTTACCATAGAAAATTCTATAAAATCGTTATATTTAAGGAAGTTTAATGCCGCTCTTTGCATTTTTTCCTTGAGAAAAGAAATCAAGATCGCGTCAGGTAAAGATGACTGCATAACAAGTTCCATTACAACTCCTATAATTTGTCTTTAAATATTTAGGTTAGCTGTCTTCCGGAACTTCACAATATTGTCTTTTAGTTTCAAACTTAGGCAACAAAATTCTCGATGCTATCCTTGATCTAATAAATCCGTCCAGAGCGTCAGTGCCACATACAGCTGCTGATGTATAAGGAACTATTTTCATACAGCGCTCTACTTCTTGTGAATGGCACGGATATTTTAAAATATTAATATCCTCAGGAATATCCAGAATCATCATCTAGTTCATTTCCTTAGAAGAAATAGACTTCGTAATCGGGTGCTTGGTAAAGTTAACTGAGTTCCAGTCAATTTAATCCATATAGTTATCAACGTTGAAATGTACAATGAATCTTTGAAGGCCCAAGTTTCTCACGTGTATTCGATCATAAGACAGCATAGATAGTATAATTTTCTCCGGATTCCCAAAATAAACGTTTCATTGCAGTGTTTTATCTACTATATTCTTTAGCTCTTTAGGTAGAAATCAAGATTTTTTTATTATGCTGTAAAAATGCTGACTACCATACCAACATGATGATTTAGATTTAATATCAAACCACATGCATGCCTATTCTAATAACATATTGTGTTAATATTCTCAAGTTCTCCGATGGGCCGCAAAATTCTATTTGCTCTTGTTAGCCATCTGGCATGGCTCATTTTTTCTGGAGCATTTGGTGACAAGTTGAACGGAATTTTCAGTTCACATTTCGTTGGGATACCGCTGGTCCGTACTAAGTTCATTAAAGGCAATCTCGGGCAAAGTTACTTCTATCCTTTCAAAAGTGAACTACAGGCATACCTTCACAAGATTCTAGTTTCCCCCCAATGTTTCTACAAAACCCTTTAGGGCCTGTAATTGTTCCATCAAAATGCTTTATTAGATGACGTATCGGTAATTCATTAGTATGTAATAAGCAAATAAAGCACTGTAAAGGTCGTCCAACAGAGAGCTCAATTTGTCTTATTAAACCATTTTTAGATCCTGTATTGACCACTGTTCCGTTACACGGTTGTACCTTAGAAATGGCAGCACTTTTCTCTAAAAAATTTAATATGCTAATTTTTATGCTATTTAAACTACTAGATTTGGGAGTGACATGGTCAACAGTTTTAGATCCAGGCTCTAAAACTAAAGCAATATGCTCTTCTGTGATTGTTCTTTTAGCTCTCCTTTTTCCTTCCTTAATTTGAATTAAAGTCTTGTCTTTTTGACTGTCGAAATACAATCCATATTCTTCTGATGAAGAGAGTTCATTATTTCTTTTCAAATCAAGACAGTTTTTATTCCTTTCCTTTCTAATTTTACTACGATCGACTACTTTAGAAGAATCTTCTTTCGTAATTATTCTATATCTTGCAAAGCAGCATTTATGAAATACAATCCATATTCTTCTGATGAAGAGAGTTCATTATTTCTTTTCAAATCAAGACAGTTTTTATTCCTTTCCTTTCTAATTTTACTACGATCGACTACTTTAGAAGAATCTTCTTTCGTAATTATTCTATATCTTGCAAAGCAGCATTTATGAAATACAATCCATATTCTTCTGATGAAGAGAGTTCATTATTTCTTTTCAAATCAAGACAGTTTTTATTCCTTTCCTTTCTAATTTTACTACGATCGACTACTTTAGAAGAATCTTCTTTCGTAATTATTCTATATCTTGCAAAGCAGCATTTATGAGGATTGAAGCTGACCTATCGGACACACCAGCTCTGTCACAGGCCTGCGCTACATTTGGAATTCCAGTTCTCATTTGCGAAGTTGAAGGAGAATCTTGACTTATAACTGTGCTTTTTGTATTAAGTTGTTCATAGGCAGAAATCGTTTCTTCATTTTCGTGAAAAGAATTAGAAAAATTCAAAATATGTCCTGTATTAGAAGTAGAAAGTCTACCTTTTGTTTCCACAATATCTTGCAGTTGAGTATTTTTAGCTCTTTCAGCTGCTCTGTCATTCCGTTTTAATCACTTTTCAATCATTTTGCTTCCTTTTGTATCAACATTTCCAATTATCATTTTACCTAGTGTTTTTTGATCCGTTAAAAATGCCCTTTCATCTATACGAACTTTAATTTTGCAAGAACAGAGAACAAAATCCTTGCATTTTCGTAATGAAATATCAAAAAGATTTTGCTCAACTGATTCTCTAAAATACACAACCTTTATGAAAAAAAAAAAGTACATCTTTTTGTTTTAAATTCGTTTTAACATTACGATATTTCGTATAGTATTATCTTACCTTAGATTATATTTGTTGATCGATATAGAAGGAAGTGAACTTTTCCCCCATTAAGCATTTAAGATCATTCCGTACACGGGAACACACATCTATATAAGCAGGTTCTTTTTGATTTGTTTATAAAAAATATAGGCGTATATATAAATTATGTCTTATAACACCCGAATACGTATGTAGAATATTATGTTTGAAGATTTCAGGAGTTCTTGTGATCGAGTCTTGGGCATTTTGAAATGCCCTAAGTAAGGCGTGATAACTACATAGAAGTACTCACGGGGACGGGAAAAAATGGCTTACACGTAAAATAAACTAAAAAGAACGTTCTAACGATAAGAGTTCAGCTAACTCGAAGAAAAAAACCGCAATTGATAGTAGCAAAATAAGTGAAAGTAAACATTTGGCTGCCAGGAAGAGCACGTGCGGTGCGCAAGCGCTATGTACAGTTGTACACTTAAAGATCATCGTACAATTGCCAAGGTCATTCACTTATTAACTGACTAATTATTTCAAATAATAAAGTTTAGTGCCGATCATTCGTAACTTCAAATGAGAGATGTTATACTTTTATCATTTCGTTTTTGCCATATAGGTGCGAAATACAGCAAAATACTTAAAATTCAAGGCCAGATAGGCAGATAAAGATATTATTTTATTTTGTTAAAATTTTGCACAATAAATAAGCTTCATAAGGGGCAACTTTTCCGTACCCAGGCTAAACTTTTTTTGTACTTTTATTTTTTCACTCCACCCTAATGTACATAGTCTTATAATTTGAGCTTTATAATTAATTCAAAATCAAAAAGTAAGGGGTTACACATATTTCAAAGATTTTGAATAACTAAATAAACCAAAGCATTTTTCAGGTGTGGTGTTAGTCAATTTAAAGGCAAGATATGTATGAGTTTTGAAATTGAATCGATTTTCACGAGCCAATGAAGATACCACAGTAACTTTTTTCGAACAAATTTTTCTAAGCCGTAGAGCTACGGGTTACCACATGGCACAAATGAAATGGTAAATTATTCTAGTGACACATAGTCATTCGCTAGGGGAAAATTGAAAAAAAAAAAAAAAAGACCTACAGCCAATTTCATACTTTTAATTCAATTTAAAAAAAAAACATTACCTCTGAGAAAAGAGTAGCTGCAATAGCTCGATAATCATCTCCATAACCATCTAATCTTTGCATGAGAAACCTGAAAAAAATTTAAACCATTCAAAAACTTGAAAAAAAAAATACGTACTATTAATAGGGTACATTGATCAGTTCGTTTAAACATTAATACTTAATCAGAACATAATGAAATTTGATACAGAAAACGCACTTTCATAGCATGAATTTTAATACAAAAGTTTGTTTGCTTATTTTATTCCAGATTACTTCGTTAAAAAATACATCATAGAAACAATGAGTTGTGTTACAAGTTAAATTGGGTAAGTCAAAAAAGGGGGAGGAGAGACGGCTGATTATCAATTCACTTCATTTTTATTTATTATTATTTTTGGATTTTTGAGTAATTTAGTAACATTTGAAATTTTTTGAAACATACAACTTCACAGTGCACATATTTATTTTAGAAAAGATAGCACAACCAGCTAACCATGAAAATTATACATATTCTTCTTAGATAAAACCTTTAATTGCAAGCCACTTTATACATATTCAAACACTTACAGAAAGATGACATCTTTTCAAACCCTGGTACATTTTTGCATTTCATTTTAAGATACAGCACTAGTCTCAAATGTAACAATTCATAAAAGCCTTATAAATAAACAACCATTAAATAATAAGCCCCATACTTTTAACAGAAACCTTCCAGAGATGGGAAAATGAATAATATGGTCTATGTCAGTTTCTTATTCTTTTGCATCAACCCACAGAAAACAATCTTTTGGCTAAGCCATCCAATCCTTACTAAAGCATAATAATAATAATAATCTCTTTTATGTCTTTGAAACTAAACAGCTGACGAAAATTTGACACTTAAGTAATGTAAAGGTAATTTGAAGAATGTAAAAGATCAGTAATCATACAATTTGAATTGGTTGATCAGCAATCATGCAAAACATACTTAAAAAATAAGATTGATTTCATAATAAGTTCAAGAGAATAAGTGAAATCTTTGAGCTACCAATAATTTCAATTGGAGAAGTTAAAGCTATCTAAGTTGAACGAAAGAGGAAAACGTAGAAAAGCAAGATTTGTAGTAATTAGAGTGTGTGTTGTTAGATAGAGGGGAGATTTCAAGATGTAATAAGAGTCTTATTATTTTTTTAATTGCAAAAGCAAGAAAATTAATATGCTTTGAATGACCAAAATAAAGGAAGATTACCTATATTTAGTCTTAAACTAAACATGAAGGAATGTGAACCAAAATATAGGAGTTTGAAGGGTCCTTCAAACAATTTCATAAATGAAGGAGTATTGGAGTTTGAAAGAGCGTACGAATCCTGTGAAATGTCAAACATCTTAAATGTTGAAAATCAAAATATATGGTACACATATCTTTTCCATACTCTGTCGTTGTCATCTTGCAGTTCATCTTTGGAGAGTTTAAGGATTGACTTATTTTGTTTTTTTACTATTTTTTTACTTCATTCATTTTATTTTATTGACCCTTTTTTATATGGACTGGATAACCCACAAAGCAGAATACTGCTAAATTTGGAACGTACATCGCAGAACAGTTATCTGAACTACAGAACAATTTTGTGTTCAAATATAAAGGAAAATTCTGAACATTTTCTGCAGAAATATGTAGAATTTCTGCAGAAGAAGCAGTTTTCTAACTAAAGATACAATTTTGCAGAAATTCAGAACAATTTCTGCAGATTTCTTCAAATTAGAAAAAAAAAAAGAATAATTTCTGCAAATTATGTTTATTTCACAGAAAATAAAAAAAAACTTGATTTTTTGCGATATTTACAGTAACTTTAAATTTACTTCAAGTTGGACAAAATCTGCAGAATTTGCACAAAATTACCTGCTTAGTAAAAAGATATTTGCAGAAAATTATGTTTGACTGTTTTATGCCCCTTAAGCGTCCAGCCTCTGAGACTTGGTCTCATTATTGGCCATGTGCTGCTATTCTGAGAGAAAACATTGTTTCTAATGCAGTGTCAAAGCATTCAGAGTTCTTTGATGTTTGGAGGAGCAGACATAGTGAAGGGTTTTACATTTTTTCTGTCAAGAATCCGTGGCCGCAATTTTAATTTCAAGGCTTTGCTCTGCAGTAAGACTGAGTATTAAAAAAATACTCCTTTCACAGTGCTTTATGGAACCGTTTTGATTCCAGGATCATGGTTTTTGAAAAAGGTCATGTTTCTATGCGTACTGTACAGTGCTTAAAGTACTTGCAGAACAATTTTGGTCAAATGATTTTACATTGCAGAACATCACAAAGTATTTTGCTTTGGGGTGGATAACTATTGTGGTGATTACTATATTATATTTCATAAACTACAATGCTCCAAAAGTAAATTCTATTCACTTTTAAAAAATGAATGGAATAGAACCTATCAAAACTCCTGCTTTTAGTAATAAAAAAGGAAAATTTACAGTAACATAAAAAACAACAATGAAAAATGCATTAAAATGAAACCAAATGGAAGCTTTCATAGTACTTACTTTCTTTCCTTTTTCCTTCTCCTCAATAACTTTTTCACATAGTAAATTCTGTTTACAAGTCTTTCGTTGCTCTAAAATGAAAAATATTAGAATTGAAAACTAAAACATATCACTTCAAAGAAACATTTACACAATGCACACTTTAAACTTAACTCTAGGTAGTTAATACATAACATAAACTATGTTCTATGCAAAACACAGATCCTACAATCAGTCCAGGATCTAGCGAGAAGCAAGCCCTTGCCCCATGTGACAACCTCTCGACTATCGCAAGTCCACCCCTATTTTGTGGAGTTTAAATGACACTGAATATAAAACTTCAAGGAAGATGGGTAAGTGCTGAAGTTTTAAGTTCTTGCCCTGGTTCGAAAAAATTCAAAGAACCAGCAGTGCCTACACTCCTGCTTATTTTTCGGAAAGTTTTCTACTAAAATTTCCTGATTTCAACAAATTATTTTAAAGTGTCTGAAATGGTACTTTCAAAATTTGGCAAGAATACAGTTTAGCGTCACAAATCCTACACTGAAATCTGCTATTGTTCGCCATTCGAGTTCATTTTTTTATCTAGGGGGTAACTTATTGCATATTAAGCACAATAGTGGCCACATGGTATAGGTCAACACTCGCGGTCGCCAGTCGCCAAATGCGACCAATTTTCACGATTTGGCGATCATTATTTTCACTGAGGTCGCCAACGTGGCTACCATTCAAAAATGCTACACCCCTTTCCCGACTTTAACCTTGACATGTGACCTTTTCTCAAATCCTCTTGTCCACTAAACATTCGGCAGTCGGATCGCCGGGGGTGTAGAAGGGGGGTGGTATTATACTCTCATCCACTTAAAATTCAGATGTGAGATCGCCCAGGGACGAAGGTATTGTCCTCTTGTCCACTAAAAGTTCGGCAATAAATTGGGGAAGAAGAGGGAGGGGAGGTATTGTTAATGATACCACTTGCACAACGTTACAAAAAAAAAATGAAGTGAAAATCGCGGCAGCAAATTTGTTTCAAAATGTGCAATTTCGATAACTCCGCTGTACTAAACACGCGATCCTAAAAACAGAAAAATCTCTTGCAGGATTTAGTAAATTGTGCATTTCTGACTTAAAGTTTGTTCTTTTACTTTATTTCTCAATATAAACGGTTATTTATAGCCTCGCAGCACTCGAATAAAAACGCGTTTCCAAAATGACGTCGCGTTTTAAATTGTTCATATTCGCAATTTTAAGCGGAAATGACCGTTCCGAAATAAAGTTTTCTTCATAAAACATATGAATGGGAAAAAATATGGCTCTTTTGCATCAAAATTCATTTAGACAATTAAGGAAAATAAATCGCTTCTTTAATAGAAACACGTGCCTCGCCAAAAATAGCGCACCTGGTTTGAGATTTTAATCCTTTTGCATCTTGATAATGTTTCAATTGTTTTTGAAGTTTTGAGGCGTTTTGTTATCTGTTAACGTAACTCGGCTCATTTTATACAGCAATTTTGTAATGTATTTATTAATATAATTTTAATTGCTCATTGTAATATTAACCATAGAAACATGCCGCCAAAAAGCACTTGGCTCACCAAAACACAGACATGTGATTTTTCAGTATTTTTACTGAATTCAGTATTTTTTGAAATAGCAAAATACTGAGTGCAGAACAAAAAGAATGGGTATTACAAGTTAAATTTAACATCTACCAATTAATTTCATGCATCTAATTTAAATAGTTGGCTATATAGAGCCAAAAGCCCATGTTTGAACTTGCAGGGGTAGTATATATATCAAAAATTTTGTATTTGCTCACACAGCGATGTAATTTCAGTATTTTTCCTTATATTTGGGTCACATGTCTGAAAACAGGCGGGCCGTGTTTGAGCTATCAATCTTTTTTCATCCTGGATAATATTTATATTATTTTGGAACTTTTGAGACTTATGTTATCTGCTACCACGACATGTCTCATTTTACTCATTAATTGAGTTTTTTTTTTTTTTTTCATTTAGTTGCTTGTTTATATCATATTATGTAACCAAAAACACGTGATGTGCCGCCCGTGCGCACAAAATAACATGTGCCTCGCCAAAGTTGCATACCTTGTTCGGGATTTCAATCCTTTCGCATCCTAAAAATATCTCAATTATTTTGGAATCTTTGAGGCTTCTTATTATCTACTACCGTAACTAGTCTCATTTTAGGTATTAATTTTGTAATTTATTTACTAATTAACCTAATTTCAATTCGTCGTTCATATCATGTGACATGAACCTAAAAAGTGTAGTTTGACGCCCATGCCAACAAAGAAACACGTGATTCGACGAAAATTGCGGCCTCGTTTGAAATCTCAATCTTTTTACATCCTGATAATATTTAAATTATTGTGGAAGTTTTGAGGGATTTTATTATCTGCTACCATCTATATCTTGACTCACTTTATTCTTCTGTTTAATAATCATTTTTTACTTAAGAATATTTTGCTGCTTGTTTATACTATGTTATTAAAACCAAAAAAGAAAGAGAAAAGTGTTTTGAGACCAAAGGTCGGGTTTTTACCAAATTTTGAATGTCTGTTCTTGCTACATGCTAAAAAAAAATCAGATAAAATATTTTTGAAGTGTCTTACAACAGGTGTTGGCCCGAGTTTAAACCGTACTGTCCAAACTTAAATTTTATTGATTTTTTTTTTTTGTGAACAAGTATCAAAAACAAATAACAAAAGAAATATTTTTTTCTTCATAAGAGCAAGTTAGAACTTATTTATTGAATTTTGAACATTCAAATATGGGTATAATCAAACTTTATTCTTGATTTTTAGCAAGTTACATTGAAAATGCTGTTCTTCACTAAAAATTTCAATTACACACATGAGCTTAGGTTTTTTTTTAAATAGTAGTTAGATTACAATAATCATATGAAATTAGCCAAAGATTGGTTATCTGTAATAACTACATAATACACTTACCTGAAATGGAATCATATCTAAATATTTATAACATATTCCAGTATCATTATATAAAAAATTTATTGTCTTAGAAATTACTCATTTTTATACTGTTCAAATTTATATTTCCAACATCTGGAAGAAATGAATTTTAAAATACTTGCAATTATTTATGTTTATCATTTATGCTGCCTTCTTTATCTTAAAATTTAGTTATAGACTGAGAACAAACTGCAAAGCATATATTACTTGTTCATGTAATATTTCTGAATAGAACTAAGTGCTTCCTTATTTCAAACAAATCATGTTTCAGAAAACAAAAATGTCATTGAGTTTTAAAATTTTTGAAATTCATATGTTTTCTTTAATTTTAACCTTTTTGACAATATATTTGAGCAATGAATGATGTGTATGATGTTTAGTCATGCATCTATTTTTAAGAAACGTAAAGGTAGCAGTTTAGAACATTGTTGTTTATATAAACATTGAGCTTTACATTATTGCTTTAAAATTTAAATATATTTTTCTAAATACACATTTTATGCACTTTTTTTTAAATTTTAAGTTTGGCTACCATTTTCTGAAATTTGGCTACCATTTTGTGGGGTGTTAGTAGCCATTGGCTACCAATTCAAAATTTGAGTGTTGGGGTATACCACATGGCACATGTCTTATTTCGATAATCTCAATTTAAACAAAAAGTATTGCACGAAAAGGAAAACCAAGAACAAAAATGCATGGCAACTAATAGACATTTTAACTAAACAAGATTGTTATAAATTTATCCGGAAGGTAATAAAAATAAAAATTGCTACAAAAGCATAAAAACACAGATTTCCAAAAACAGAAAAGAAAAATTTAGCTACATATTTACAACAAAAGAAAAAAAAAAATACTGAGCCATCAAAATATCAACTTAAATTCAAACCTGTTTTATTATTTCACATCGTTGTAGCAATGCAAAATATTTCTTCTCATAGGGCGCAAACTCTTCTACATTTCTTTTGTCAGCATCCCCATTTACATTATCATTCTGTTGCTCATGGTGAGTAGTGGCTTTGTCATCTTTATCACATTTTTCCAACTACGTAATGAAAAATTTATTAGGTGAGAACAGTAGGTAAATAAAGCATGAATTTCACAATAAATGCATATGATATTTACTTTGATCAAACGGGGATCAAACATCATCCTTATTCAATGTTCTTTGTAACCACTAGCTACAATACAGTTCTTAATTAATGTCCTTGGGTTCATATCATAATACGGTATGCAAAATCTCCTCTTCTCAACTAATGTAAGAAATAACTTCGAGGAAATACTTTTAGTAATAAAGTATTCCAAAAATTGTACAATGTGTAATGTAGATTCAAAACAATCAATAATTTTAGCGAGATTCATATAAACTGTCTTTTAAAATGAACAATTCAGAAAACAATATATTACTACAAAATCATTAGCAGTATGAGTAAAATAAGATTATGAAATGCTCTAAGCCCAAAACACAGCTTCTATTTTACATTCAGAAGAAAATTCGAAAATCATAAACATCAACAACTTTTTCTTTCCCCAACCTTTATTTTGCATGACTTACGTTGGCTTCGCCTCTGCTACTATAAATGAATGACCGTAGTGTTCGAATAGAGCTACCGTTAAAGCTCTTACCACTGACGTCATCAATCAGAAAAACAGCTATTCACAGTTAAGCTGCATACCGCGCATTTCGTCTTGCAAATTTAAATTTTATTTTCTGCTTTAGAATAAATCAACATCTAAAGATACAATTGAATCGACTGAAATTCTTGACTTGTCAGCAAGAAATAATATATTTATTTTAACTCATACTTTTTAGTGCGAAGCTAGAAGATAGAAATAGTCTTTAAGGGCGGAATTCAGGTGAAAAGCAGCATCTGCAAATGTGCGTTGCACACTCAAATTGTTGCCCAGAGTTTTGGCACTTTTGCGCAAACAACGTTTCACAAGAATCTGAAAACCCGAAAATTTCCGTCTGCAACGCACTTTTGCAGTGCAGTTTTCACCTGAATTCCGACCTAAATTTAAAAGGCTTTTTTTGTTTGCATTTTAAACAATAAAAAGTTTTTGACAAATTTAAATCGCAGAAAAAAGGGTAAAATATAAAAAAAATGTTCCTTTCTTTAAATTACTTAAAAATTCATTGGAATTTTCAAAAGTTCCTTCTTACAAATCCCCGTTTACTCCCGGGAATAAACTAGTTTTTAACTTTCTTTGCAACTGTAGTCGCAGGACGATAAATTTAGACTCCATGCAGGGGATTTCTAGAGGTGTTCAATGAAATTTCTTCAATTTTTCTCTCAATTAAGTGGCAGTACGTAGGTTTGCGTTTTTATGGAGAAGAGTATGGCATTGGGCATTTCACAATATTTGCCGACGCAGCTTCACGAACAGTACTAGAACGTTTCTTTTACGTTTCATCACATTACTATTGGTTGACATATCGTTTCAGTTTTCCAGATAATGTGTCAATATGTTGATGTAATGATTCACGATAAAAACAAAATTTAAACACGTTACATAACACTGTAAATTTATTGAACTTGAAAGTCGACGGATAGTTTTAAAAGAAACACTTCAAACATTACTTATCGTTGCATCCTGCCTTACCTTCGGCAACCCGCCAACCCCCGAATCCAGGCTGCCATTTTCAATAAAAATCCCAACATCGTACTTCGTGTATGACTTCTCAATAAAGTCGTTTTAATATTGCATAGTTTTCTGATAAGCAGCTAATGATGCTAGAAGATAATCTTTCATTTATAAGCTACACAAGTCATGCATGACTGCAATTACCATTTCTTATTTATTCAATTAGCGTTTTGCAGCAGTAATTTTAACCAAATTATAAAAATTAATTTTTCTTTTTTTATTATCTTTCTCTCTGCAATCGCGGAATTATTTTTACTTATATTATAAAATACCAAGTTTTTGTTAAACGGCTGAACTTGGGAAATTTTCAAACACTTTCATGCCTTCTGAAAAAAATTTCCAATAGTCGTAATAATACAAATATTTTTTACGTGTTTGTTTATGAAAGAAGATTTTATTAGCTTTGCAGTACTGATATTTAATCATATTTGACATATTATAATATTAATACAATTATATGATTTGAATATTAATACAGTCTAAAGGCAGCTTTGATCATATTATGTGTTCGCCTGTGAGCCTGTGACTATATGCAATGCTGTGTTGATCTTAAAATTAAAAAAAATAAATAAATAAAAAGAAGCACACACGTTTTTTATATTTTATATTAGTTCGACTTTTAAGAATTTTGCTTATTTTTCCGCATAAAAATGTCATTCAAAATTAAAATGAGCATATTTTTAACGAAATAAATTTGTATGAAAATTTCTGTCAAATAATCAACGCACGTTGATTATTGCCAAAATGGGTGCTAGGCGCATCTCCCAATAAGTCCTGTGGTGCATCAATTGGCGCTGTAATTCCCGCCTTTTCGTGGCACAATTTACTGTAAAAAATTTCTGTAATACTAACACTACATTTCACGGTAACATTTACCATAAAAGTTTCCTCTAATTTTAAAGGGGAACAAAAAGAGGAAAACATTGTCAAGGTCAGAGCTCAATATTTCGGAGCTGCTTTTATTTTGTTAACTTCATTGTTATAAAATATAACAATGCTTACAAATTGCTGCTATGAGATCTCAACGTGTTTTCAGCTACCCTTGAAGAATGTGGCGTTTGCGATTTTCATTTCCGGATCACAGTCAAAGACTGCGCGAAAACGTTCCATTTTCACATTTAATTATAAGATTTAATTCATAAATAGCTAACAGATACTACAGTATTCCACAGAGCTAATACTCGAGTTGGTACACTACGTTTTACATTTAAGGCTTATAAAGCTAATTTGTAAAAAGCTCACCAGACAGTTTTATTTGCAAAAAAATAAACATTAAGCTAAAAATGTTAGTTGATTTTATGATTTGCTAAAAAAACTATTTTTGTACTACCCTTTATGGTATCGCATAGCTTTTCAACTATTCAGTGGCCTAGTAACGCATCAGGTTTATACTTCTCAGCTGTGATGTTCAGTATAGCACGGTCTACTTCGAATAATAAGGACATAAATGATGGAAAAATGTTTACAACTTTTCCCCTTATTTGTAAAAATAAATACATTAAGCAAAACCCGAAATTTTTATACTAATTACTCACAGTTTATGTATTATAAAGGACATTTTCAGTTATTTCTTTTAGAAACAAATTGATATTGTCAGTTTCTTTTCCCTTGATTGGTAGATTTTGTCCCCGAAAGTATCTTTTTAGATGTGATTTTGTTTTCGCTTTAACGTAAAATTACTGAAATAGACGTAAAGCACTAATGCATGCAAGTACTTCTTTTGTAGTACAGCGCACAGTGGGGTATTTGACTGAAAATCCTGGCCAAAACTATTTCGGAATTTTCGCTCTTCTGAAGGGAATATCCATCTGTGTGTTTGTGCGTTGTACAGCCAAGCTATCATACTTACAGCTATGAAACTTGGTGCACAAGTTGTCAGAAAGGTCAGATATCGTAACTTGAAGTTCGGTTTTTAAAATTTAATTTAGAAAAAAAGTTATTCAATGTTTAATCCATGTTTCAGATTTCTAGGAGTTTACGATCGTAAAACGGCTCCTAGTAAACGCAGGAAAAAAAACAAAGCATCATCATTTAGAACAAATCAATCTCTTTAAAAGCCTAAATTGTTTGAAGTTCTAACGTAGTTTACCGAATTTGTAGAATTTTTCAAAGAAAGATCACTTTTTCGACTTTTTTCAATTATTCAGTCAATGTAAACTAAAATTCATGCATCCGAGAATCTAATCGTGTTATGGGTCTAAAACGTTTCAAGGATATAATCTAAACATTTCACCTTCATTTAAAGCAAAAACGGTGAAGTTATCTTGTTTCTTTGATTAATAATGATTTTTATTATAAAGAGGTGAAATAAAAAATTTCACCTATTAACTTGCTACGTATAGCTGTTGGCTGGAGGGCATCCGTTTTCCCACACGGGGGAGGAGCTACGGAGCGGTTTCGGTTTCGGCTTCCACTGCGCAGCCCTACTGCGCAAGATAGTTTGTGTGCACGACTGGAGTTGGGATCTCATTCTGTTTGCCAAACTGGCGATAAAGTTCACTTTCTGGAAAAGGTAAGATTGGTGGAAAGAACCAATCAGGGGGTTCATCAAGTTAGTTAAAGTTATGGCTGCATTTCCGTACATCGATGTAAAATGTTTTGAGAGTTTTTGGTGCTGGTTTGAACTCGTTTAACCGTAACCATCTGTTTGTTTACGTCTAATAATTTTC